>WWPM01001665.1:0-14732 GCA_023279145.1 Glomeris maerens | reverse complement strand
GATTCAGGTCGTCTGCGGGCGCTGCAGCTCAAATTCCGTCCCGCTTCCTCATTACGGATATTCCAAATGTGTTCGAGTTTGCGACCATTGTCTGACTTTCCTGGCAGATTCTTGACTTAATCAGGAAAGAAAGCCCTATCGCTTTTTCATTTTTCTTCTTTTCAAGCGCAGTGTTGTAATCAGTAAAGGGCAGCTATCGCAGTGACCTTAATGCTGCTGCTGTGTTTCAAATTTGATTGCACAAATCATAAATTGGATTCATTTCTAATCTTCAAGTATTTTTGCATTCGATCGCACTCATAATGCACTGCAATAGAACAATGCTTACTTGCGTATGGTTGTTTTGCAAGGAAATTAATGACGAAATCAATGTAAATGATGTATAAATTGTACATAGACACGAGATGAAGCATTGCTCCAGGGGGAAAAAAAACATGTGACAAGAACTCGTATCCCCATGACAGTGTCGGAACACTAAAAAAACGAATATAAAAGGTGATCACTTAGTCCTTTCTGACAATTGGCATTGATCGTTACGTGGATGGCAAGATTGACATTATCAGGGGAAATATTGAATGGACCATTAGTATAAATTGGTGCAATAAAATCTGATAGTTTTGTACTTGATTATGATCACGTTTTGGCACCGGTTTAAGGTCTGGTTTTATGTAAATTTTGAAGCAATTTTGCCGGACAGCGTCACGGTGTAATCATCTTCAGCAGGTAATTTACTGATAATTCAATTTCCTGTACTCGGAAATTCATTCAATTTTCAATACAGGTTCTGAAAGTTCATGAAGTGGAAACTGAATTGGGATTCTACACCCTGCAATTAAAAGACCCAGTTCCCGATCATTTTAGAATTGGATCTATCCTGAAATAATTGATATTAAGTTTCACATAAGAATATATGCGTTCCAGTATTTTCAAATTGTACAGCATTTACTATTTGTAATTCTAGTTCAGTAGAACTTGCTTCAGTGTAATAGGTAAATTAATATCCACGAGGTTCTTAATAAACGAGATTGAAAACAAAATATTTTACTGCATTCAAATTGTTTGCATTGAACATTGTGGCAAAATACAAAGCAACGATGCAGCGAAGGAACAAAAAATAGATATTTCCATGGAAATAATGAGATTGCATAGAGGCGATTTGATTTTCGCATCCTGGATAATAGCAAAGCGTTAACTGGCGACTTGACGTCACGGAGAGTACGGCGGTGGCGGAGGCAGGTAACGTAGTGGCGGCACGTCTCCGTTATTAATGCAGTTGACGGAAAATGTTTCCATGCCATCGAATTCTTCAAGGAGAGCATCGTCATCCTGCAGGTCATCCGAAGATGGGTACCGTCTGAGTACGTTGGCTGCGGTCGCAAGTACGGCCACCGAACCGGCGGCCGTCAGCAGGAAAAAGCTCACATCAAATTTCACCTCCACTTTCGCTCCCTTATTTGTCTTCGTCAGTTCTTGCTGATGGCTGATCAACGTAGACAAGAAGTAGCAAATGCCAATGATGGTAACACAGAAGAGAACTGAAATTTCAAAACGGGAATGTCGATGAGCATCCGGCACAAGATTTGCATCTGAAAGTTATAAAGGTAACGCTCCAATTTTGTGCAATCTGAACAACGTAATTTTCATATCTTTATTTTACCTATATTTCAAAATTTATAAGTCCTATTTCTGAAAGGATTTCCCCGATCACAAAATTCATTTCATTCTTTGACATCCTTATCAATGATTATAATGTTGTAAATATACCATTTTTACAATTCATTTCACATTCAAATCATAAGTTTGTTATTATTTTTCCCTGGCAATAACCTGTAAAAATATTTCCAACTGCGTTGCGGCGCAATGTTTTCAGGATCCTGCGTGATACACCCAAGGTGTCCATGAAAAAGGCAAAGAAACTGGTAGCTATGCCCAGGAACAGTAAAGTGATGACTAGTCTCAGCAAAGACACAATTGTTGGTGTGACACAATTCACCAGTTCTGCAACGTCCAAATGCAAATGTAATAATTATGTCATTATTATATTGTTTGGTGATGTCGATTATGCAAGGTAAAGCTCACTGTCATCGTATGAGTGGTATATAACAGGAATCTGCGAGGATCCTCCACTTGCAGTTCCTATTTCACCATCAACAGCTGCAGTCATGTCATCAGAATTGGAACCAAAGTAACCAACATAGAGGAATTCATAAACTCCCAGACTGTTTTTCGAACAGCCACCACCTTTCAGTTTAAACCATCGAGGTTGGGCAATAGCTGTTGATAACAGGGCGATCACAATCATGCTTAAAACGGCAGACACAAGGTTTTTCTCCTTGTCTTTCTCTCTGCAATCCCGCCTGCGCAAAGATACAGGCGAGTACATGGTTTAATTTCTTCTGACCTTTTCACTTTGATAGACACTTGCAAATGTAGCAATAGTCATGCGCAGCTTCGAATTTTTTGTAAATGCTTCTATTCTTAAATCTAGCAAAGTTTTCAGCGAAATTCTAATAACATAGCACACAAACACGGATCAGCCGCCATTTTCTCTGGTTGACCATAGAGTTGACGGAAGTTTACCCGGAAACAGGCTGAAAAAAAATAGGCCAGCAACACCCAGTATATGGCCTTGTACCAAACTACCCCATGATGACATCATAATAGGCGGGGTTCTTTTTACAAATCACCCAATCGACATTGAGAGTAAACTTGGTACGATTAACCTCCAGACAGTTAGACGCATATTGTATAAGATGGACACAATGAACCGTGGCGTCACGAGTTTTTTTGTGCAACTTCGGAGGTTCAAGCGCTTTCATCGTAGCAGGATCGTCGTAAAACATCAGGCATCCAGCAATTCCATGTAGTTTGAGTAAATGCCTGCGTTTTCTTCAAGAAATATCTTAATTGTACCAGTAATAGTTGATTGAAATGACGGAATTCTGAAAGGATTTATACAATGAATTGTTGGTATGTTAATATTCTGTGGTGATTTATATTATGCAATTGTCTAAACTTGGGTGTGCTATTTTTTTGTATGTTCCACAATTCAAACTTGATTCTATTCTAATATTTTTTGTTAAGCGGCTGACGCATTGAGTTCATAATTTTTGTATATTGATGTCTTTGTGATACTTGACAATATACATTCGTGGAATTGAAATAGTAAATTGAAATCAGGATCAAAGCATCACGTGACGTCAGTAAATGAAATATGATAACGCCTATCTGTATATAATAATACCATGGACCACAATGCAAAAAATTAACTGGGCGAGACAATTTTTCATTGTAGAATTAAGACTTTATACTTGTAGCTTTTAATTTGACGTTGGCCAACCACTTCATAATGAATTTTGTAATGTGTCAACTTCATGAATCATGCAGTGTATAGTTTGGTATTTCTGCAAGAATATAATGTAGTTTTGCAATACTTGAATGTACACAATAGAATTTGCATTTATTTCTTTGTAATTTTTCAAGTGTATGTAACTTTTCATTATTTAATTTCTAATAAGATATTTTTTTGTTTTCAACAGGTTAAACATTTGTTGCAGCACAAAATCATCCATTGATTATACTTGTAAGTTTCTGTAGTAGAACTTTGTTCGTCGTGTTATATATTTGTTGTTGTTTTTTTTTGCAGATTAATTTGGTCCAATGAGTCGAGTCGACTTAAAAGTGGTGCTTCTAGGTAAGGAGTATGGTGGGAAAACGAGTCTGGTTGAAAGATTTCTTAACGATCGATTCTTGGAAATCCCTTACCAAAATGTAAATTGAATTATTCATATACTAACTACATTAGTGACAAATTCTGTGCTCAATATTCATTTGCCTTGTCAGACAATCGGAGCTGCCTTTGGGGCCAAACAAATGCGTATTGGTAACAGGTCTGTAGTCATGGGAATATGGGTAAGCATTATTACTTCGAATATATGCTATATTACTATACTATCTGTTGAAATGCTGTTTTGTTTTTGACATTCTAGGATACAGCAGGAGGTGAAAGATACGAAGCCATGAGTCGGATTTATTACCGCGGTGCGAGAGGAGCAATCGTTTGTTACGATATGACAGACAGTACTAGTTTTGAAAGGACACGATTCTGGGTAGAAGAACTTCGAAAGAATGAAGAGGTTTTGTTACTCCGGAAATAAATCCAACTGCTTTAAAGGATTAGTTTCCAGATTATTTAATTTGAAAACAAAATGTGATTCAGACTTGCAATATATACTTGTGTGGGACAAAGAAGGATTTAACGGAAGGTGGCGCGAGACAAGTAGATTACCACCAAGTAGATGATTTTGCGAAAGGTGATTATAAAGTGGCAAATTTGTTATATTACAAAGATGATGGATTATGCTACATGGCATTTTGAATTTTTATTTGCAGAAATGAAAGCCAAGGCTTTCGAAACCTCGGCTAAAAGTGGCGAGCAAGTTTGTAAGTTCTTAGTTGGCAACATTTTTTTAGATATTATTGTGGTGAAATATTATAAATTTTCATGTTAAAATGTTTATCAGCTGAGATATTCAACAAGATTGCCGAAGATTTTGTGAGAAGCTCGCCAACCTTTAGCGAAGACCAAAGTTAGTTATGAAGCCAGCTACCCGCATTTTTTTTAATTTGCAAATTTGGATATTGAATAAGAACATTTTGTTTTTTAGGACAACAAACTGGAAATGTGACATTGAGAACAGAGAAAGCAACCAAAAATTTTCTTTGTTGTTGAAAACTATTTTTTAGTTTGTTCAGTATTGTTATGGAGTATAATCCACACTTGGTATATAATTCACAACTAATACAATTTCTTATATTAATTTATATTCAGACGACTAAAATAAAATCTATAGCTATACCATAGAAAATATTATTTTATCTTGTGTTTATATCGAAGTGCCTGTGGAATAGACAAAAGACAAATCCATGTACATTTCATTGAAACCATTAAATTTGAATAGATTGGTACTGTGAGCTCATTTGTGTATGCGATTATATCGAAACCCTTTAATTGATCACCATGGCGCTCTATTTTTGAACCCTTCCGCCAAATGCAGATTGCGTTCCAACAGGTTTTACGGTACGTTTATGTAGTAAATTAAATTCGATATCGAAACCGGTACGAAATCGTCGTACCGATACAGACTTTCCCATTCGCGGTTATGATTGGCCGAGTGATGTCATTGTGACCAATGATACTGAGTTTTGGAGAGAACGTGGGAGGAGATGATTGGTTTTGATTCAGAAGCCGGTTATCCCTGAGTTTTCATTGGCCAGTTTGAACTCAAAGGTCGTTAGACTGCTGCACGGCGTCGTTCTCAAAATCGCAAATCCTGATCGCTCTGCGTCAGTTGCAGTTTTCTGTCAACACTTTGCTACCAAACGGTTTTTAAACGATTCATTTTTCCTGATTTGCGATGGATTCATCAACGAAAATGGGGAAGATTACAAAGGAAAAAGATAAAAGTCAAAATATTCAGGTGTTCGTTCGATGTCGGTAAGTTGGAAATCGTTAGGATTGTGATTGCAATGAAATGCCGTTAAAAAATTTCTGAATTTTGGTTTGTATGTTAATACACAGCGATCTTAACACTGTGGAGAAGAAAGTTAACCCGATTGCTATTGTTGAGACAGTTCCTGATAACAAAGGAATAACAATTCGCGATCGAACAAACAAAACTTTCACATTTGATCGAGTTTTTGGCCCCAATGCCAAACAAGTTGACCTGTACAAAGCAGTTGTTGTTCCACTTCTGGAAGAAGTTTTAACAGGATACAACTGTACTGTGTTTGCGTAAGTAAAGGAAAATACTTAACCTTGCTCGGATTTATGCAAATTTAACAGTTTTTTTTCTCGTTTAGCTATGGACAGACTGGAACAGGGAAAACCTACACAATGGAAGGAGAGCGCAGTTTGAGCAATAATGTATCATGGGAAGAGGTGAGAAAGTCCAAACGCAAAGATTGACTACTTAATTTTGCTTTATGTATTACGTGAAACATGCATTGTGTATGTTAACTTCTCAATATTTCAGGATCCCTTGGCTGGCATAATACCGCGAACCTTGCATCAATTATTTGAGGAACTAAAAGCCCAAGAAGCCGAATTCTCTGTTAGAATTTCATTCTTGGAGTTATATAACGAAGAGCTTTTTGATTTGCTGAGTCCACTCGATGACACAAACAAGCTTCGGCTTTACGAGGATTCAACTCGAAAAGTGATTTTCATATTGTTTTTTTCCCCTAACTAATCTTGGATGAGTAGTTTTTAGTTTCAACTTATTCAAACTTCAGGGTTCAGTAATTATACAAGGGCTGCAAGAAGCAGTCGTGCATAATAAAGACGAAGTGTACAATATTCTCGAGCGCGGGGCTGAAAAGCGACGAACTGCAGCGACTATGATGAACGCAAATTCCAGGTTGCTACTACATTAAAAAGTGCAATTGCGCGATTTAATGATGTTAGATTTTCATATTTATGCGAATCTAAAAATATTGTTACTTTTTTTAGTCGGTCACATTCTGTTTTTTCCGTCACAATCCACATCAAGGAAAATACTATTGACGGCGAAGAGTTATTAAAAATTGGCAAACTGAACTTGGTAAGGATATAAAACACACATTTGCTCGGAGGGAATTGTTATATAGAATTACTGTGATTTTTTTCGTTAGGTTGATTTAGCTGGAAGTGAAAACATTGGAAGGTCAGGTGCAGTGGATAAACGTGCACGAGAAGCCGGTGTGTATTTGTGAATATTTATCACAAACACAAATTATTTGAAAGCTAAACGTGCATATTAATTTATGACTAAATATTTGTATTATTTCATGTTCTGATTTGAAATGTGCATTTTGATTTGCAGGAAATATCAACCAAAGTTTGTTGACATTAGGACGAGTGATAACGGCACTTTTGGAAAGGGCGCCGCATGTTCCTTACCGGTAATCTCGTGTTAGAAATATGAATTCACTTCTCGCAGTTAGACTTGCTGATAGATTTTCTAAAATAGCTTGAAACTGTTGTGTAAAAATTGTATTTGTTGCTTCGTAGTGAGAGTAAGCTGACCCGACTTTTGCAAGATTCTTTGGGGGGACGGACAAAAACTTCTATCATTGCAACCATCTCTCCGGCCGCGTGTAATTTGGAAGAAACTTTGAGTACATTGGATTACGCACATAGGGCCAAGAACATCACCAATAGACCGGAAATTAATCAGAAGCTCACCAAGAGAGCGCTGATCAAGGTAAGATGCAAAAACTCCCACTTTCCTTCCCTCCAATTTGGTCATGTTTTGGCATGGTTTTTGTTTCAACTAAATTCCTTCTGTAGTTAGACAAAAAAATGTTTTTGCAAGGAAAGGGTGTCAAAGAAAACATGCTATTTTTGGGTTATTGGTGACAGTTCTGAACAAGCCATCATTTGTATTTGTGCACTGTCGCTCAACAAGTTCACCTTCCGTGAAATTAGCAGTGAATAATGTCTACTGAAATAGCAGGCTAATTCAATTTTGGTTTCGAGATTACTTCAAGAAAGCCATACATTGAATTGAGGATGCCTATTATATATAATTGATGAAAGCTGCATTTTAAATAAAAATCTCTTATTGCATATTTGTGATGGACAATTGCTCCATTTTGTATCATGTCAAACATTTTATAGCCAACTTCTTTGTAATCTATAATGACATTCTGTAATATTGAGTGTTTTTATGAGTTTTTTATGGCATCTTCAAATGCTAATTTGCAGTTATTGTATATGGAATCGCTTGCAATTAGTGCGAGTGCTGTGCTTGCATTTCAGCTCAGTCGTAAGTTCTCTGCTTCATTTTCTGGCCAAAAAAAATGCCACTTTGAGAGACCCAAGCACCTGTGCGCAAAAGAAATTTGCGAAAGATGGATGAGGCAAGCGTGACATTGGCAGACTATTCTAGCTTGCGCATGTGTCATGCGCACTTGTGTGTCTTAACTCGTATCTCAGTGCAACGGTTTTGTTTAACGAGGACAATGTTTGAGTTTGTGCTCAAATGTGTATCACTCGGTCAGTCGCTGTCTGCGTCTTATTGTCTACATGGCCGTTCTTATGCATTGCTGCTGTTTTCATCTTGGTAATACAATGGAATTTACGATTTTTAGCTACTTGACTTTGTTCGGTTTGTTTGAAGGAATACACGGAGGAGATAGAAAGATTAAGACGTGATTTGATATCGGCGAGAGAGAAGCATGGAATTTACCTGGACGAGGAACGATACAATGAAATACAATCAAAGATCGTCAAGCAGGATGCAGAAATTTTCGAATTTTCTGCTTTGATAGAAGCTCTGACAGAAGAACGTGACAAGGTGCGATTATTACGTGCCAATTGGAGATGCCAAAATTCTAATCTATTTTTATGTATTAGCTTGCTGCTCTATTCGAAAACACAAAACAGGAATTGGATGTACGTACACAGCAGTTGGCAAACACCGAAATCACGCTGCAAAAAACGGATGAAAATCTCAAGTCCACAGTTAAGGTATCAGAAATATTATGAGCTTATAAAATAAATTGCGCGTGATTTTTATTCTTCAAATAACGCAATGCCTTTTTTTTAAATATTTGGTATGACAGAATCTGATTGATACGGTCCAGGATAGAAATGAGCAAAAGTTCCTTGTCGATAATCTAGCGAAAACTGAGAAAATGCTGTCTAGTCAAGCCCATGAGGTATGTATTCAGTTACCGTACCTATTTTGTGGCGATTTGAGTTTGATTTTTGTAAAATCTCAGTTGTTCATTTTGCAAAGAATTTACATTGAATTTCTTCATCAATTTAAGAAATTACATGAAAAAGTAGGATTTATTTTAAACATTTCAAGATAATCTAAATTGTGTTAGCAATATTTTATACAATTTATTAAAAGCCTTTTGTTTTACAAAAAAGTGTGCCATTCAAATAAAGTTATTTGTATGATAGCAATCAAAAATCTAAAAATCCACATCTTATAATTAGTATTGAATAGTATTTGAATGTGTTTTGAAGTCCATTGTTTGCAATGTGATTAATTTTGAAACCGAAGCCATTTGCCTTTCTTAAATCCGGTGTTGCAAAAATAATTTGCTTTTGTCGTTTCAGCTTTTGCAAGTTGCTGACCACACGAGCACCGACTTGCAAGGACTTCACGCGAAGCTTGACCGTAAGCGGGATGTTGAGGAGACCAACGAGAGGAGCGTGAACGAGTTCCGCCAAGTTTTTCACAACAGTCTCGCGGCGATGGAGGACCACGTTACGTGCTTCACGCAACAGCTGACCAATTTCTGCAACGGAATGCATTCGCACTTCGGAAGACAGTTGGAACAGCGTGCGCTCGAGATGGCCGTTCTTGGCGAAAAGATGACGGCTATCATCAACTCGCAAACAACGCACGTTACCGATCTGAACGGTGCGTTACACGCGCACACCAAACAAGGCCAACAATGGGCTCATGACACTGTGGCAACTGCTTCGCGTGTTAAGGTAACTAACATGTTTACTTCATGTCCCATACGGTGGGTAACCGTGATTTTCCGATTGCATCGTGCAGAATGAAGAAATCGCAAAGCACCAAGCGTTTGAAGCGGAGAAGTTGATTCCAGGTTTGGTTGCTGTCAACCAGAATCTCATACTTCAATCAGAGATGCTGAAACATACGCAGCAAGAGCTTTTTGCCAAGGTGAGTAATGATTTACTGCACTGTGTTTTACTAAATTTTAATTGGCGTGTGTTTCTGCAGATTTTAGGGCAATCTGAGTCCATCAATTCGTTCAAAATCGATACCATTGACCGTCTCACCACTCTCCATAAAGCCATCGAAGAGTTTAACTTTCAGCAAATTGACCACATGAGCAGTTGCAAACAAGAATCGAGTATGCTTCAAGCAAGTCAAGAAAATTTCCAAAAGGTTGCTTAATTAAAGTTATGCAATGAAATGCATTCCATGTGGATTACGGATTATTACTCGACTAACCGATTGATTTATTTGACAGGTTTTTCAAAATCTTGTAGCCTCGTTAAATACGCTCGTTTCTTCCCAAAGTCAGCAATTTACTACCAGAATTTCTACTGTGAGTTGGGAATTTTGCATTTGAAGTTGAGTTAGATGGAGCAGTAATTGAAATTGTTATTGTAATAGTTGAATATGAAATTGGTTGAGACAGAAAACACAGCATTGGCTTCAAATCAGCTGTTGGGAAGGTGGATATTTGACTGAGAATTTGATTGGTGGATACTACTAATGTTTGGTTCTTTATATTTGAATGGTAATTGAAATTTGTCAGGAGTAATTTGGAGTTAACACGCGGAACAACTGATTTCTGCGACTCCATTGGCAAGTCGTGTGTGGATTTAAAAGTGATCGCAGAAGAGTCTCTCGATAAGGTTGTATTGATATACGTATCTAATATCCAATCTTAATTAGAATTAAATTGCATCCAAACAGAATAATGCCTGATTTGTTTTGTTATTTAAACATTTCGAATTCAGTTTATTTTCATATTTGTATAACTTAAATTTTGTTTTTATATTTTTACTTGTCTAAGATTTATTCCGTTTATTCGTTTCTGACGTGTTTAGACTACAAACTTGAATTTGGATGCAAGAGCAAAGCTCTCCCAAACGCAGAACGACGTGAAAGAATGGGGTGATTTTTCAAGAAAGGTAATGAAGGCATTGTGAATTGACAAGTATAATACAGTATGAAATTATAATTCAATTGTTCCGTTTCGTTATTTTTCTTTAGGCTTGGGAGGATCAGTTCCAGATGATTGAATCCTCAACACGTTCGCAGTCAGAGTTTTTGTCCAATCATTTACAGGATAGCCAGCTCCGGATTCAGAACCTACTTGGTTCTTTGAAAGAAGGTGCCGACTCGCATGAAGTTGTCTTGGAGGAGCAGAGATTGGATTTGGTGAATTGTGTGACCGAAAAACAACAGCAGCTGACAGAAACTTGCTCTTTGATTGGCACGATGGAAACCAAAGTCGTCGGTGGCATAAGGCAGCGGGATGCTGAAGTTTCCCGCTTTTTGTTGGATGAATTAAAGAAAGATATCGCCACTGGTAAAAAAAAAATGCGCGTATCGATCTTTGCATCCGAAAATGTAACACAACCGGGAAATTCGCCGGTTAACAGGTACAACGCCGCAACGTAAGGATTACAATTATCCAAGAAGTCTTGCGGCTACGTCTCCTCACGATACAATCATACAGAGGTTTCGCACCAAAACAGATCTCGATACAGCCTCGCGTGTTCCAATTCCAGATTTGGATGCAAGTTTGGTAATAGAAACAAACTGTTTTTTCTCTGAATTTTTGTTACCCATTTGCCTGAAACTTTTATCATTTTAGGAAAACGATATATCACAAATTAATGGTGATTCCGCAAGCGACTCGTCCATCATTAGCGACATCAGTGCCAATGTAATTGTACAGTTGTAATTAAATATGTATGGTGTGTTGCCACCAACAGGGATAATCTGGGAAACTTAGGGGATTCGAGAAATAGACAATGAAATATCAGGAAATATCTTGATAAAATAATGGCCTTTGAAGGCAAAAATAATGTGCTAACTGCCTCAACATTACTTGGTCAGTTTGCCCTTGTTCCTCATATTTGTATATTGTATTTAATCACGTTAAATGAAATTGTAGCGATTACAAAATAATAGCTATCATTTTAAATGGAACTGTAAGAACTGTTCACCATCTTTAGGACTCAAGAAAATGTTCGGTGAATGGCATCACAAAAATTTAAAAACGGAATGCACATGGGAAATACATTTAGTGGCCTTTGAAGTAGTTGTCACAATATACGAAACACTATTGAAAACCAAAACAGTCACGCCACACAATGCAATGGGCAGCATTTGCCAAAATGAATTCACCAAAGTTCAGCAAATGCTGCCCATTGCATCCACCTTACTCTCCTGATCTTGCTCCTGTTACCTTCTTTCTGTCCCTCGTCAAAAGGAAGCCATGAAGGGATCACGGTTTGCGGAAGTCGAGGAGATTCAGGACTGTGTGACGGCACTTATGGACACGACTCCTAAAAAATATTTTCCTGGCAGTTTCCATAAGCTTTGCAAACGTTTTCAATAATGTTTCGTATATTGTGACAACTACTTCAAAGGCCAGTAAATGCATCTCCCATGTGCATTCTGTATTTGAATTTTTGTGACACAATACACCAAACTTTTTAGTCGCACCACGTATATTTGACTTTTAATAGTTTGCTGTTTTTGCCCACAGGGTGTCAATTCGGATTTGAAAGAAAATGCATTCGCTGTTCCGACATTGCCACGCAAGTCAAAGGCTACCAAGACAAAGTCGAAGCCGGCCAAATTTCCTCTTCGTCTACAAAATATGCCATGAGTAAATAAGTGTGACGCAGACCCATTTTAGTTACTTATTCACCACTTGGGTGCAGGTGAGTTTATTAAAATGAGCATTTGTAATTTTATCCATCGCTAAATGTGTTCTGTTCATCATTTTATAACAACATGCTCCTCTAGGACATGCAATATTTGTCATCGAGTTTTTGTTTAAGGTCAATTTTCCAATATGTATAAATAATCGGTTTTTAAAATAAAGTTTTGTCTCTGGCAATCTCATTAACAATTTTTTTGTATAATAATATTTTATTTCATAAATATATTTCTTAAACACTTTTCAAATATATTAACGTTAATTTAACAATGCAAATAAAACTCTGAATGTGAACAATAAATAAAATACATTCTATTGTAATATAATGTGTTCTTCTGAAAAATGGATGTAAATTTCTGCGAACGGTTCAAACTGCTGCACAAAAACTTTTTTATATTTTGCCAATTCTGTAAGAATGAAACGTAAATGTATTGGCATTTGAATGTGATGGTATTATTTATATCTGTATTATGTACTGTACCTATTAATGCACGAAGTTTTATTCCTGCATCTCTTTTTGTTGTACTGTATATTGGTGCGAAGTAAGAAAACAGGTACACACCGGGATGATTATTGGCATCGTTTCTGTAAGCAGCCAAGAAATATTGCCAAATAGTTTTTATTTTTTAAACTTCACGCTCATTGAAAATTTGATACAAACCTTATAAAAGTTAACCAATCGATTGCAACAGGCTCTTCTAGTTCTGGTTCAGGTTCTGTAACTGGTTCATGAATAGTATCATTCATACCAGGTTCAATAATGGGAACCAATTGGGTAGGTGGTTTTGCTATATGTCATTATAACAAAATTCCCAAAGATTAAGTCGAGTTCTTGCAAGACAACGGGGAAACAACGTTCGCGTCTGTTACCGGTTGTACTTGGTACGTGGAAAGCAGGAGGTGGAACCGGAGGTCTGAAGTGACAAAGATTTTCAGGATTGTTTGCACGCTTGCAATCGATGCTTTAAATGTTACTTACCTTGTGGGTGTAGAAACCACTTCAAAAAAGAAAAGGTGATTCTAGTGTAACTCGCATATATTTTTGTTTGATTATCTTAATTGAAACTGAATGCAAAGGCACTGGACTTTTGGAAAATAATCAATGAAATGTCATGAAATCAACCCAGAATATGCCTTAATTTTTGTGAAACATTTACATCGTGATCTTTACTGATTGCGATGCTAGATTTGTTAAAGATGTATAACATTAGAATTTTGTTTTAGTTCATTTTGGAATTTTGTGCAACTTTGATCTTAATTTCCACATTTTAACTTGACTACAATATGGCTGTATACCTGGTTCAACAACATCGTTAACGTCGTCAATTGTTGGCCGTAATATCTCTGGCGCTAAACGGGAATCTATCTGTTTTAATGTAAGAAATCATAATTTTTCGTTTTGTATTTCCTTTGATTCTTTTCAGATATTGCACTTGCACTGACATCAACGTCTTGTGGATCATGTAATTCGTTTAAATGAATGCTTGTTTCAATTTGATGCAGACGCCTATGAAATGCTTCCAAGTCTCGCAATATCCACAAATCTAAAGGGAAACTTGGATAAGTCCCCGGTAATATTGGTTACTTAACACATTTGTCATGAAAGTTCACCTGGTCTTTGTTGATCATCTGGCGTACTTGGTATTGTTACCTACGCATCACAAATGTCACGTTTAAGGCGTAACAAATTGGATAAGTATAACTCGTTCACAATATTATTTTTTTACAAAGTAGGTACATTAATCAGTTACTGCAATTCTACTGGTTACCTGTGCGAATATTCTTGTTCCGTAAAGCCTCTCACTTGTTGCTAAAGTTCGGTTTAATATAGGCTCTACTGGACGGTCTGGGCGAGGAACTTGTCTTCTCTAATTTCAAAACCAACGGAAATATCAGTGAATTGGTATTTAACATCTGAACTATAGGTACCCTATGTACTGTTTAAATTCAAGAAGTACAGCCAAAAGACAACTTTGGTTTTACAAGTTGCACAGAATAATTATCTGATACAGGTGTGTTTAACTTTTATATGGAATTGCAGGTTTAATAATAAGGATAATGATGTTTGTTCGTTTTGGTTTACTTTCATATGACATAAAAAGAGTTTGTAGTATTTACTCGTTTCTGGGATGGCCTTTGGGCACCTGTGGGCTGTGCCCCTGTGTCAATTGGTGGAACAGGAGGTGGTGCCCCTGGAGAAACTGGTGGAACAGGAAGTAGTGTCCCTGGAGCATCAGGTGGAACAGAAAGTGGTGTCCCTGGAACATCAGGTGGAACAGAAAGTGGTGTCCCTG
>WWPM01001645.1:0-29236 GCA_023279145.1 Glomeris maerens | reverse complement strand
TTTTTTTTTTCATCCAAATATTCAATTGTCAACCGATTTTCTGTTTTATATGCAAAAGTTAATAGTGTGTATGAGTACCTATGCATTCCTAGATATAAATTGTATAAACTTGGTTATTTATGGTTAAATTATGCATCTTTGATGTGCATCCAACTGTTCATGCAGATCCGTGAAATTTATATATGCAAATTACTTGTGATGATTTGAATGTATCTGATTTCTGCGGTTTCAGATTATAGAGTTATCATTTATTTGAAATTTCAAACTAAAATTAAGTATCACATCAATGGCAAATCTAAAAATTCGGAATGAAGCACTTAAGCCTATATATGGCTTACAAAATTAATCACATTGCTGTATATTTTCGGTTTTATTGACATGGACATAAATGCATGCATGGTGTTGCATATGGGCGGTATTAAATATGCAGCTAAGTGGACATAGGCCTAAGGGTTATGCGTTAACCCTGTCAGGAAATGAATAAATTTGCAAAGTATCAGCTTTGTCGGAACTGAAACATATTTTTCCCCAAATCAATCATTTGTCTTAAGCGAATTAAACGGAAGTAGAGCATGTAAAATAATAATTGAAAGTGTAACAATACTGCATGCATATATGCAATTCTTGGCAGCAAAAAATCATGTTATACAAGCAGGCTTAATATAATATCTATATTTATTAGATAAACTTCAAATACATAAAATTGATAAATTTCAAATGGAAAAAGTCATGCAGAAATCTATCGCAAAACTCAACTTTTTAATGATAAAACCATAAAAATTCAGTATATAGTAGGCCTAACACTAAAGTTGGTTGCCGCAGCATATTCGTATCATGTATATCTCTCGTATTTAGTGAATTCAATTAATTGCATATTTATACTATACTACCTTTTAGATCTTTATTTCACACAGCACATGTAATATAGACAGATTGTAATAACATAGCTTATGAGCAATATTACCATATTAATGTGAATTAATTTTGATAGGGTGGACCGAGATAAAATGAAACCGAAAATGTTAGGGGATTATTTTCTGTAAAACTATACTTTTCATAAGATTTAACTGGAATATCTTTTGGAAAGACTAGGATTCAGGTTTCCATGCTGTAATTTTATTACCTGGATCCACCTAATTATTCCTTGGCAGAAAAGTCCCAAATTTCTTATCGTGCAGCGCAATGCTGCAATCGGGGAAAATAGAGGCCGGGGTTTAATGAACATTTGAAATAACTAAATACAGTTTGGATTGAAAAATAAAAGACCTGTCAAGAATTGTTAGAAACATATACGTTGTCGCAGAAAAAATTAATAACAGTTCGCATCAAATTTTACGCATCTAGATGTACCCATGTGAAGCTGGACATTTGTCACTCAACCAATATCATATACTATATGAGGAATTGGTATTTGAACAAGGGCACAATACCGGTTGATTCATAAGTCCAGTCACGGCCTATTATTCATCTAAATGAATAGTGGAGGAATGGGTAACCATGGCAGGTGTTATCAAGGTCATTGAAATGCTAACTTTTTTGTTATTGATGCTAGTGGGCCGATATCAATTAGAGAAATGTTAAGCGGTGTTGTGAAAACATTGCAACAAACTGAGTGAATTTCGGACAACCAGTGCAAGAGTTATGAGGAAAAAACGGGTATGTGCCATCCCTGTCAAAAGCTTTCCAGCTAGCTTCCTTGTTTCACCCAAACGGCAAGCAACTGCAAGGCAGGGAAGCACGTGCTGGGACACAAGTAAATCACTGCAATTGATGTACCCCGTGGCTCACAAGGTAAGCAAGACCAAAACTGAAATACCTACATGTAACATGACCTATCGGAAAGAGTGAACCATCGCGAGGCAGAATGACAAACATCAATGTAAGATTTATTTACAGAACATGTTCAATATGAGCACCGTTCACAACAATGCACACCTGTGCACGTTTGACTAAATCTTCCTGCGCATTCAGTAGCATTTGCGGTGTGATTTCTGCACATGTCGCTACTATTTGCTGTCGTAAGTCTTGCCTGTCACGGGGTGGAGTTTCATAAACCTGTGACTTCACGTACGGCCAAACGAAGAAGTCCAGGGGGTCAAGTCAGGAGAACAGGGTGGCCATTGCAATGGTCCCCCGCGTCCTATCCAACGGCCTGAGAACTGAACATGCAGGTACTCAACAACTGCACGCCCGTAGTGCGGAGGCACACCACCCTGTTGGAACCATAACCAGGGAACAACCTGGAAAGGTTTGGTGTCATCAATGAAGTCAGCAACAGCAGAATGGAGATTGTGGAAGTAGCGTTGTGCAGTCAGTGTTTCTTCATAAAACATTGGTCCGACAACTGTGGTATTGATGACGCCACACCAGACGTTAATGTGCCACCGAACTTGGTGGCCAGTTTCTCGCAACCAGTACGGGTTCACAGGTGACCAATAATAGGCATTGTGCAGGTTTACATCCCCATCTCGTGTGAACTGTGCTTCGTCAGTGAACATAACGCGTTTCAAAAAAGTCTGGTTGTTCATCTGTGGCACTCACTATTCAATTGCAATATTCAACCTGAAGATCATGGTCACCTGGTTCCAGCTGGCTGGAAAGCTTTGACAGGGATGGCACATACCCGTTTTTTCCTCGTAACTCTTGCACTGGTTGTCCGAAATTCACTCAGTCTGTTGCAATGTTTTCACAACACAGCACTTTCCGATAGGGTCAAAAATCCCGGTGGATACTGTATCAAGAAAGCGCCAGTTTGGTCTCATCAATTTTACATTATTCTCGAATAGAATATCTAGCATTAATATCGCAATTGCAAGTTGAAATATGTATACCGATTATTTATCGGTTACTGGTGCAAATTTTGATAAAGTACGTGCCAGGCCCTATAAGAATTTGCCCCTGCTGTGGGTGTAATTGTCAAATCAATCTTGTGGTAGTCCTGCCCTTTCCCCTTTGTTATAAAAGATGTGTGTACCTAGTTCTGGTTAATACTATGTGCCCTGGTGTGCCAGGTGTTTGAAAATGTTGACAAATTTTGAACGTGATCAGAAAAGCAGATTCTGAGATAACTGGAATGTTTTCAGAAAAAATAAGGATTTCTATTTATTGAATTACCTATTTTTTTTTAGAAATATATTGCTCACGGCACTTGTTGTAGCCTGCATGGTTACTAACCTTAATATCCGTAAATATTCATATAGGTGGTGCCTTTATGAATGTTTTTCACTGTATCATAAACAATTGCGGATTGCAAAGTTTTTACGATCGAGCTACATTTGGCATTTGAAGGACAAAAATGCGACAAAAACCTTTCCAAACGCTATTTATTCGTCCTAAAGCCGCATTTTCTACCCTCCAGTTATCAAATTAATAGTTTCAAATTCTTTTTCAACATCATGCTCCTAAGAATTTGAACAAATAAAGCGAATGACTTTTCTACCGAGTCTAAGGAAAATGTAAGTTTGGTATTTGTTGGCATTCATCGTCTATTCAATTTGGTTCGAAACTTTGCCTGACATGTAAAGGATATACAGGGTGTCCAAAAAGTCTTGCCTGTTTGAAAATAACTTTGACAGTGATGATTCTAGACGACTTATGAGTATGAACAAAGTTGTTCTACACACTGGGGGACATCTTTCTATGACGTCAAATGTGACCTTGAAGCCCGCCTTCAAGGCCATTCAAAAACTAATTTTGTTAGTTTTGCGGATAGAGGCATAGTTTAAATTTATGAAATGTTGCCCAACCATATTCTGAACATTTTGGTGAAAACAGATTTGAAATCGGCCAACAAACAGAGCAGATATGTCCAGGTTGTTTTTGCTGCTGCCCCTTTAAATTATTTCCTGCATTACCCACCTATCGAAGCCAATGCAGTGCAACGAATGAAACTGTGCACATACACTGAATTTGCGATAGACATTTGCAAAAGCTTGATAAAATGCTTGGCATTATTATGCAGAATATGATATAGTAATACAATTAATCTTATTAAGTTATTCATAACACACAAGAACTTCTTAAACTGTCTTGTAATTTTCTAGTTTAGACATCATTATCTATAGGAACCGCAGCAAAACTATAAGATTGAGATTATTCCTCCTTTTGATCACCAATTTCGATTCTGTTGTCAGCAACGTGTTCAGAATACTAACACTTACTTTTTCCAAATTTAAACCATAAACTATACCCTGAACCCATCACAAAAACTGGCCAAGTTAGAACCCTTGATCCTGACTTTGGTGGGATGCTCTAATATCATGTCATGACATCACCAATGAATGTCCCCTGACATGTTACATGTCCATTTCTCCATTTCAGTATGACCAGACCTTACATTATTGTGTTGTTTTTGGCTGCGCATCTATTGTTCGTATTAAATGAATACACACTGAGAAATACTTGCTTTACAACTAAAAATCGTACCATGTGTAAGCAAGAAGCTGAATTCTGCTCTCTAGACTTTAATAAATACAATGTAGAAGAGTTAATCGGCATTGTTTTTTCCAAATTATTATAAGCGGTTTGTATAAACACAACATAACTTAACTGAATTCGTATGGTTTGAAATTAACACAATGCAGCTGTCATTATAAACAGCAAATGCTATAATATTAAGATTGGCGAAAATGAAATCGGTTTTAAAACGATTCGGCAATTTATGTGCGTTTGCAATTTAGAAAATGCCATTTTTTGTTGGAACTATTTGTTTGCAGTGAGCAAAAACAGGTTTTTGTATTCTTACAAAATGGCTGCCGTATATGCCATGAGGGAGAGATATAAGGAAAAAAAGTCAGAAATAGGATGAATATTATACCCTAACCATCTATCTCAAAATAGATTGGAAATTTAAACCATTTGTATTTATTCTGTTGTGATATATTTTGAAAAAATATTCTATAAAGGTAAACTCAATTGTAGCCTATAAACTATTATTTTGCTAAGGTCTTGAAATGTAAATATTGTTTTAGAAAGGGCATTGAGTTGAAGATTCCAAATAATAAGCATTCAATCACTTGCAATCATTATGATACCTCATGACTGATGCTATCATACTCATATTCTGGATTATTACATAGTTAGCATACATTTTCGTGGAGATTCACTGGTTCATGCACTATGATTCAAATTAGTTTACTCGTTTTTATCCGCCTGTATAGTCTTGGAATGTTCTTTCAATTTTAATGCTAAGCTTCATATTGGAATTATCGTCTTTTCACTATAAACCAAAATTCCAGATTAACAATCTCGATCAATATATGAGAAATGATATACAAAATATGATGGGTCAATTGAAAATAACGATCTGTTTTAACTACATGTAGATTTCCATTTTCTGGCTTGTATCCAGCATTTTGCCTATAGTTTACGTGACCTAATCATTTGGAAAATAACAATGTCAATATGCAATTCAGGAATTTCATTAATCTTTAACGTGGAACCGATACATCAACATAAACTTTTAGGTGCTTTCATTAGGTATCTCAATAACTAGCATATAGCTATAGGAAATCAAAACTAAACATGCTGTTGAATCTATAGAGGACCTAGTATATTTGTAATAATTATTTAATGCAGATTTCAATGATAAATTCTGATCTTGTTTTGTAAGCATTGTAATGAACTTAATAAGGTTAAAGATGACATATTGCATGTGGAAGTTCAGTTAATCATTGCTTTGTATACAGTATAGCAATTGCCAGAAGCTATAAGCACCACTTCTTGTTTATACTATATATATATATATATATGCAATGTAGGTACAAGGATAATGGACTATTTAGTCTGAGTGATTGATATTATTTCCAAATGTTCAGTTGTGTAAGATGGCCACTAATTGGGCATTTTGTCTATATATCGCGGCCATCTTTATGGCGGCCAGTATAGTTCACGTTTTCGCCTGCAGGGCTGCCATTTTTCAGACTACATAGTTGCATGCGCATGCTTTGATTTCATCCCATAGGACTATAACCCTCGATGCCATGACATGAATGGATACATGTACATGCATATGTAAGAGCTTGCACATTCTCTTTACTTCACAAATATCATTTATTATACCTATTTTTTTTATTGACAAACTTAAAGAACATTGAGCTCATTTAGTCTTGAAAGATCCCAAATACATAACAAGATCTTTATTTTGCAATTTAATATACTAAGATTATCAATCTAGGAAATGATTTTTATCTTTAGTTGTTTTTAAACTTGAGGATTGGCACATGAATGTTGCCTATACAAGTACAAGTGTGGTGTGCCTTACTGTGCGAGTCGACATTGTTTTCCTGATGTTTTCCTCGTGAGAAGGTCAAAACATTGACATTGACATATTAAAGTCTGTGAGAATAGGATTTATCTTTTTCTTGATTGTAACTTTGAGCACATTGGAGGAAATTAACTATGTCAAGAATGTAGATTTGGAATTAATTCGAGCAATAAACTGTATATAGGGGAGACCGAGCTGAATGGTAAACAAAATGGGAATTATTTCCTTTAATTGTATTAATTAACAGTGCACAACTGAAAGTTAAAGCATTTTCGAAAGTAAAGGATATAAAATCATTCCCCTCACATTGTAATTTTTTCAATTCACACCTATACAATGGGCTGAAGTGAAAACGAAGAGTAAACACATATTCATTGCAACAGTTTAAAAATGCCTAATTTTAAAACGGATTTAATTAAGTTTTGTGTTTGTTACTCTAATTCCAATTAGAATTTCTAAATTGAATAACAAAAAACAAACTCGCAGATTAAGATTTGTGTTGATCTACACTCATCAGAGATTGGCCATCTGAAACTGGCGAACTATCTGGGAAAAGACAGACAAATGACTTCGACCATGTGTAGAAAAACCTTCAAAACGAGTAAGACAATTTATAAAAAGCGTTGATGGTGTTTTTCAGTGAATTTGTCTAAATGAACCTTAGAATTACATAACATAAAATACAGAAAATGTGCAAGGTGGTCTTGAATCAGTTTTATATGCATAATTCCAATTTTATTATATGTAGGTATTTAATACATCTCCAATCCCTTGTTATTACAATCTGACCAGTTAATACTGCTGCTATCAAATTGCTCAGAATGCATGGGAATCATAGTTTTCTCATGTTCTGGTAAACTTGTTTTTGCGAATAATTATACTTTTATTTCACCACTAAAAAAATCACTGTATGTCACTGTTAGCTATTATACAACTAAGTGTTTGCATTTCAGGTTTGAGGTCATGTGAAAATGAACTGACTGACATGAAAAGTGGGAGTTTAAAAACATGATTTGATTTGAATAACTGAATTCATCCGAGCCAACTTGAAAGCTTTTCAAAAATTGTCCTTTTCCTATCAGCTGATTATTTGCTTTTCCAGTATAGGAAATGTAACTTCATTACATAGTGCAACTGACGTGACTAGATAAAAACAGGCAATCGGGCATTAATTTTGTTCAATTTGGACAAGATATATGACATTATGTTCTTAGTTTTCCTGGAAAGTTTAAGGTTTTTCAAGGTTAAAGATGTATAAGGATTGTACAACTTACAACCTTGAACTATTTTAAATCGTGTTTTGCAGGTAATTATTTCTGGTAAGGAATTGTCAACTTGATCAGGAAATTATCTGTTGCACAAACTTGGGAAGTCCACAATCGACTTACCCAGCATTACACCAAAGACAGACCACAATGAAGTGTCATAATCGTAATTAGTTGCTGCCTAATATTTGTATTATCTGAACAATTTAGAGAAAGCAGAAGCAGGTCAGCTGTACAAAATAAAAACTAATTTCATTGTTTGCATAATTATATTTAAGTATAGTGCCCAACTCATGTCACATAATTAAATCATAATGGGATTGCACAAACTTTGACCCAGTTTGGCAAAATTTTTGAACAATTTATGCAATTAAGGATGCAAAGTGTAACAACAATGGAAGGAAACAATATCTTTCTTTATTTACAATTAAACTTTTACTATTTTCAATACTTTATCAGGTTTGATTATATTATTTGGTAATGAACAAAATTTGCGTTTCAATTATAACTGTCATATTTTATGTTGTGGAATTTTTATTGTCTTTATATTGAACTTCGAAGAATATTAATTTATTTCTGATGAAATGGAATTAAATATAAACTACATCTGTAATATAGTTATAGGCCTACATATCGTAGTAAAACTATATTTTACATTAAATAGAATTGGCTAAATAAATTTCTATGCAATATTTTATGTGCAGCATATTTAAAACATACAGGAGCAACTTGCTGAATAATTAATACCAAACTATATGGAGCACTGTAGACAATGCTGTCCGAACATTATTCTCTGGCTGATTATACAAATAGGCCTATATTATACGTATGCATTTATTGTAACCTACTTGTATCTGTTGTATGTAAAAAAAAATAATAATGTTGGCTAGCTGGGAGACCTAAATACAAAATGCGACTGCATTCCCGAATCGTATTCGATCGATAATTATTTGATATTTATTGCCTGCAGTATAAACATAATATTGAATAAATGGAAGTATTGTTTTCGAATTAAGTTTCTTAATTATGCCCTATTTATTTATGGAAACCTAATTGTAAAATCACCATTAGTTCGGACACAATGCTTGGTTGCATCTTGTATTTTGCTCTGATTTATGAAATATAATTATAATGATAGACTATGACAGGTATTACTCCGCCTACTGTAATAGCCAAGCATTACAAATAATTGCTTTATTAATAGAAACAATTATGTTATTATACTTAATTTTTTGCTATCTTCTGACGAGCCTTTTATATGACATGCAATGCAATTATCCAGTTAACATTATAAAGACATCTTACAGCCATTTTCAAATAAAAATGTAAAGAAATGTTGGATTTCCTAAAACACGAATTCAAAATTATTGATTTATGCAATGATTTTATTGTATTTGCAATGGAATAATATTGCAAATTATGTAATAGTAATATGCACAAATTGCATTCATTCCATGACTGCATGTAATTAAAAATTATATAATTTTCGCAATTATATTTGTTTAAAAAAAACCCTACAATGATCCAATTTGTGATATGAATTTTCTGAATATTTTCCAAAAGTGTGCAATTTTAAAATCAATTTCGTAAAAGAAATTGCCAACTTCCTTTGGCATCATGGTAGTTTTTTGACAGCATAAAGTTTATATTCAAGTATTTAAATCAACATTCCACTTAGCTCCTAAAACTTTTAAGTATTGTTGAAAACGTCTAGAAGTTCTTGCTGTGTTATAGTTTGTTGTGAATTTTTCCATCAGGGTCGTTCGTAAATCATGCCACCTTGTTGTCTTTGTTGTTTTCAAACACTTCCTTCTCCTCGTCATATGCACTGTCACAACTGCCACAGCAAATTATTTCCAGCTCTTTAGCTTCCAAGGACATTCAACAATTTCTCAATGAAGCTATAAACATAAGTGACTATATACCATGCATAATTAATCAGCTAAAAGTTCCTTTCTCACAATAAACTCGTGTAATCTGCATTCTGACCAATGTTACACTTGTTATATCACTCCAAAAAACCGGATTGTACAGGCTAACAGTGGATTTTTCCAATACTTCAATTTTGTTTTATTTTTTGGCTAAATTGAAGAAATAACATGTATTTTTTCCAATGATATATTACAGTCTTCAATATAGTAATTTGAGTTAACAAATACTAAATATACATTTCATAGTCTCTACCCAAGAAAAATCTATTTTATCAGTCTTCATTATTGTGAACTAGTATTTAAATCACATTTAAATGAATTGAAATTGTTGCAGTTTTATTATCAGGGTTTTATTTATTTAATTTCAGTAGCTAGTCTATGCATTGCAAAAAAAAGCATATCATTTTTAAATTACCAGGAAGCAAAACACTGACTGGTCAATGGGTTCATAAAAAAGACAGGTTATGTATGATGCTTTGGCGTGCTGCTATGCCGCTATAAAAACATGTAGCCTATAGCAGTCACAGTTTATAGCCTATTATTATAATAAGAAAGCTGCTGCTGCATTCATTTCAATATCTATACTTGTATTTTGCGCTTATGTAAGTGTACTAGGTAAGCATTTACACTTGCGTGTATTTAATTTGTTTAGTGGATGGATAAATGCAATTTTTCTACTAAAATAAAATTAATGGTAATTGGATGTGTTTTTATTATTGAGCTTTCACTTGTGTTTTTGCTGTTAAAAACCCTTAACTGAGTTTAGGAATGAAGTAACAAGATTTTTCAAATGTAGTTTCAATTTAAGGCACATGTTTCATGCTTCAATGGTGTTACTACAGTAGGTTTGAGCTAATCCTGGGGAGAGAGAGAGAGAGAAAAAAAAAAGAGGAGCAGGAACCAGCAATAACTGTCATTAGTCCTACTATATGTTCATGATTGACTTCTGTTATGTGATATCTGCTGATGCAAGGAATGAAATTTCTGGAAATTCTTAAGGGTTTCATCTTCCAAAAATGTCTATGGTGTGCAATAAATAAATAAATTTTGCTCGAATATTAATTGTAGCATGTAATAACTTAATAATTTCCATGGCTAATTTATAAGTACAAGTATTTGAATTATATAAATTACTATACAAATTTTCATTTTTTTGAAATAAAAACATTGAAACTTTGCAGTCAGTGGTTTCTTTTGATCCTGTGCACTGTTGTTTGTTTAACTTATTCATTCCAAGTCGGCCAGTTAAAAAGTGGAGCACTTATTTTGATGCACAGATGGTGATAATTCTCTTTGAATCACCCTGTATTTTCTGCTTAAAATATGATTGATCTCATATTAAGTATAAACTATAATTCACATTAACATTAGAAATGATTTATTTGTGCAAAAGCAGATATGTAATAATGCAAGGTAAAATTGCAAGTTGTTTGGGGTCAACATGCAAGTTGCCTTTCAAATAATGCATGAATTTCGTCTCCTCCCAAAGGTGTTCCAAATGTCACAACCTATGAGTGCAAACATCCTACACTGTTGTTATCTCTTCCGAATATTCATGAATTCACTTGCGGTTTCTGTTGCATTCGGTTTGATAACTTGTAACTTGTCCTTGTCGATCGCTCATTCAAATGGTTGCAGAACTAGCAAAAATAACTTCATATGCGTATTCTGATAATAATCCAACTGCTTTCATGTTGAACTTTTGAGTGAGCTTAACTGCATTGTTGGCCACACATTGAGAGTATACAACAATTGCGCATGCAAATGTATATTAATTGTACCCTATAACAAATCAGCTTTAATTGTTTAATTTTGCACAAACTGGACAAACTAAGTGGATAAGGAGCTAATAAGTACATTTGAATTTATAACAAGTGAACGTCCTAAGAAAAAGGGAAGATGTGCGTTTCAATTATCATGTCTTTTCTTGAAAGAAAAAAAAACTTAATCCCATCTGTGTGTGAGGAAGATCTGATGTGAAAGCTAGTGATTAAGCTACATATGCAACAGTTGATAGTTGCTGAGATAGCTATACACTATCCTTTAACGAAAACAAAAAATTGGTACAAATGACCGCCTAATTTTAATCTGCTAATAAATACCTAGTGGCATTATCTCCATTCAGAATGTTCTTTTTAGGAGGAATTGGCGAAATACATTACCTTGCACTGGACATCGATTGGCCGACCTTGTCTGAATGTATGAAAATAATGAATAAAACAAAGCAGCGAAGGCCAACCACTTGAATGGTATGCGCTGTATAGGACATGTTGCTGCGTTTGATTTATTTCAAAGTACGTTTCTTTCGCTGGGAAGGTGAAGTTGGACATTGTAATTGTTTAATCGGGTCCAATTGTTCGCGCTTTGACAACTTAAAAGAATTCCTGCTGCTTTTACACTCAACGCCTATGAATTGCATAGCTGCGCATGCAGTGCTTACAAAATGCCCTTAAAATCTGTCTTATAAATATTAGATTGCAGTCTAAACCAGCATTCGACTCTTGACACCATTTACACACGCTTCACTGGCAGTTATAAACCAAGCGAGCAATTCCTTCTAGAACATTGACGGCATTTTTTCCACCCTGTCTTACCCTTGCATGCGAGTAATAGCTCCAGGTGTTATAGGCTATTTGTGTGTACAACTTTCCGTTTTTTCCCTCTCTCCCTCCTCATGAGATTCAACTGAGTTGTGTGTGAAGTGACAGGTACTCTAGTGGAGGTGTTTGTTAATCCTAGTAAAACATTCAGGGAACTGACTAGCTGAATATTTCCTTGATAGTTGTTCAGCTGAGATTTTTTTGTAGTAGCCAAAATTACTTTCTTAACCTGAGAATGACTTCATTCTGCTCAGTATTTGTGCAGTTCTTTGCAGTGTTTATAATAATTGGCAATTTATGCAATATTTTTGAGTTTAAAGAATAAACTTTATACAACCAATTGCAAAAATATTTTGTGGAAATCCTCATTTAGTTTCCTCCTCGCTTAGTTTCCTATTTACCCTCCCAATTGTACTAGTTTGCCCTTAACTACTACCTAAATGTCATGTTGAATTGAGTTTTGCTTTCGAAAACTGTATGTATTTTTTGGCATTTCAGACTTAATAGGCTTTGGGACATCGAAATGATAATTTCTTTCCCTCATTTAGTTTCCTCTTCCAGGACCTGCATAAAATGTTACATCCATAATTCATGCTCCCCACATCTTTCTATTGATCATTCATTATGCGTTTCTAATAAAGATGTGGGGGAGCATGAATTATGGATGTCACACTTTATGTAGGTCCTACTTAAAAACCTAAGCGTTTGGGGACATAGGTTGGAACTTTGTCTTCTTTTTATGCAAGGAATATGCCCTATCATTTTGTCCTTGTAGTTTAGAAACACTCTGTATAAAGTATGGAAGGCCATCAGTGCCAGCAGCACATCTTTCAATTGTAGGTGGGACTAATTGGGACTATTAAATTAAAGATGGTGGCTGAGTTAAAATGTGCCTGTCATGTGCTCGGCTTCCCCAACAGCAGGTACATCATACAGGAAATGAACAAGTTACATCATCCACTCACAAATTCCTAGTGTTTAGTTTAAAATATCTTAAGTAGTAGTGTTTTTTAAATAATCTGAAATAATTCATAGTTTTATATATTTGTGATTGTTCTTCAGTGTCATTTTTCAGGGTACCACAGAAAACCTTGCTAGTTTACCTTTAAAGTATGTAAAATTAGGTACACAGCAGTCAATTCATAGTAACCAATTGCTTATATAAGGTGGACACCAAGCTGTGTTATAGTGACAGTTGTTTCTAAATTATGGAGTTTGCAAGCAAAATTGAGCAAGTTTCTTAAACCCTTGGGCACAAACTACTCGCGTGGTGCAAAGTTGTACGTTTCTTAATAACACAAGTTTGTTTATGTTACTCAATTTTTTTTTTAAATTATCTAGTGAGATTTCATACAACCTTGTGAACTTATGGACATATTTGATGAATTACTCTAGTTTTTTGGTCATTGTAAACTTTCGTCAACATGAACCGGTCAGATGCAGGGTGCTTAATATAACATTGTTGGCTCATAATAATACATGTACTTTACTTGATTACTTCTTCTGTATGGATTCACAAAATGTTTCCTTACATATTCAACTCCTGGCAATGTTCAATAATAGTTGGCAGTTCAGTCACTTTGAATTACGATAAACTGTATCAGGTGTTATAGATATAGACCAATACTAGATTCCAATCTGTATGTTGCTGAAATAGTTGATTTCAAAGTACCGTATAAGATCACAGATTCTAAGGAAAAATCTGCCAATTCCCAGAGATGGCACTAAGTCTAGACAATGTATGTACAGCCCTCGAAACAAAAGAAATTGGTGAAAATTGCAGATTATTTCAATAATACTTTGTTATTTTTGTAATTGGACTATATTACGGACCGTTGTATGATTCTAGGTCTAACTATATTAAAATTCCCAACAGATTTCCTCTGCCAATTAGGCAGCAATTACTTTTACTAACTATACCACGGCTATGCAACTTGAGAGTTTATTTGTGTCTGTTTGACGATAACTTTCCAATTGAAAGTGCTCTCTTACCTCTCTTAGTTTGCGAGATAAAAATGCGATGACCTTGAAGTTCTAATCCAGGGTCACTTCCTGTTAGTGCACCGGAAGCGCCGTCGCCCACTGACCACTTCACCCCTGAACATTCATCTTCCTATCTAGAATCATTTGAAAGTTATCGTCAAACAGGCGCGACTTTTCTACCACCCTGTATACTAACTTGCTGTTAGAATTGTTTTTTGGTTTAGATATTACTCTGTGATGTATCAATTTTCATTTAAGTGGGGTATTTTGTGTTTTAGTATGTACAATAATCATTCAGGATAGAATTTTGTTCCTTGTACAGTAATTAAGGCTACTCGTATCAAGATTTCCAATTCAAGGAATTTGTCTATAATTTTCCTCTGCGCTTTCCTTGTTTGTTTCAGACGGTCCTGATTACTTTGCAGAAGGAAGAGAATGTGTAAACTGTGGGGCCATTTCGACCCCTTTATGGAGGAGGGATGGAACTGGACACTATTTGTGCAATGCTTGTGGTCTTTACCACAAAATGAACGGCATGAACAGGCCATTAGTGAAACCGCAAAGGAGACTGGTTAATACTATATTCTTGCTATTCCTTCGTTTCCATGACGGCTATCATTGAAATTCTCGGGAATTATTTCTCACTATTTGCTTTCGTTTCGTATTCAGACGGCATCGAGAAGGTTGGGATTGTGCTGTACAAATTGCGCAACGACCACCACCACTTTATGGCGAAGGAATAATGAAGGCGAACCAGTCTGCAATGCATGTGGACTATACCACAAGCTACATGGAGTAAGATTACATTTTGTCTTTCTTAAATCGCAACATATAGTCATTCTCAACTCAACATGACATCAAAGTATGTGTAGGAGCCCAATGAAGCTTAGTGAATGTTAATTTCACAATAAAACGTTGCCAAATTGAAGGAACTACTTTCTTTGAGGTGTATGCTCCGATGACGTCAACGTTGTGAAAGGGCGACAACCAATAGAGAATAACTCCTTCTTGGGCTGAGAATGACAGTATACTTATAATTGTGAAATGATACATGTCAATATAATGTGGTAAATTAATGTCTTGGAGTATTGCTCGAAATCTTAAAGTTGTTTCGCACTCAAAGTTGCAGCAATTTTTTTTTACATGAAATCACATCTCTGAATTGCGAGAACATTTTGATCTTGGTTGGTTCAGAGTAATTCAGTATGTTGACAATTAATAAGATTATATACATAAATGATTGTCTTATTTAAATTGCAATTTAGTCGTAATTAAATTAATTTGCCACCTTAAGCTAGTGCAACCTTGAGTGCAGAATCGCTCACTATTTATACTTACAGAAATTATCAAATTAAACAGTTTGCGGTGAATCACACTTCAAGAAAAATGCTGTTTCAGATACTGTAACTACTTCCTTTGCAAACGATAATACTAGATCAGTATGGAAAACCAACAGTACAAGTTGTTGGAGGTGAACTAGTATAGTTAGGCATAGTGTAGACACCATTCAGGTGACATGATTTCCATTAGGCTATTTTAGATAGTGATAGCGGTGACAAATGCCGTGTTTGTGCCAAATGTACACTTTTCATGGGTTTGGTCTGGGTAATGATACTCCCACACCTAGTATAAGCTACGCATGAACTTTAGAAGTGTGTGGACTTTATGCAAATGAAGCTAATAAGTTATAGTATAGAACATTTTGTCGTTTAAGTAAATGAAAATAGTTGACTTCATGAGCCGAACATCTTCTGATTTTCTGAACGTTCAAGTTTGGTGAATTTGGTAAACTCGATGAAATAATGAAAACCTCGCGTGAAAAATAACATTCCTTTACGGTAATTAAAAGATAATCTAATGATGAAATGTAGTTTTGCTAGACTTGATCTGGTTAATAGTCAGCCTATTGAGAATTGTCCAATTATTTATTATTGGAGCTGACCTTGCATGACTAACTTAAGTGCATGGCTCAGGTAATGCTCTTTGGTGCATAAAATGCATAGAAGCTTATAAGCAACTGAATGTTAAATTGGGCTCTATTAATTGTTCTAATTAGGCAAATACAAATGCAGTATTGTGGCTTTCGCTGTCTTCAATTTATAAGGTTGTTGGTCGCAGTTGTTGAAATTAGTAGTTGGTGGATAACTAGTTATGCAATACCAATGCAGACAGCTTCAGCACTAAACATATGAAAAGTACAACTTGTATTACGTATATTGTTTGGAAGTTATCTTAAGATACAAGGCCGTTTGCAATAAAATAAGAAGCCACCCATCATGTCTTATTCTCTGCTTTTCGAATTGTTTACTGAATGATTTCTCTTGATTTACTTCTAGGTTAATAGGCCTCTTGCCATGAGAAAAGATGGCATCCAAACTCGCAAGAGAAAGCCAAAGCAGAGTAATAAAAACACAAATGAATCGAGGATACCGTCAATATCAGTGTCGGAGTCAACTTCTGGTAGGAACACAAAATCTAGCTTTTTAAACAATTTATTACATAACAATTTGCTCATTTTTCCTCAATTTTTGAGCCTATATATCCTTAATTATCTAGTATATATTAACCTAAAGCTTACATATAGTCATTCTGAACCCAAGATGAGGTTATTTCCTATTGGCTGTCGCATTGTACAGCTTTACATCATTACAATCTCATGGTTTTCGGATTGTTATAGTAAAAATAGTTTTTCAAATGTAAATTTGACTATACTAAATTTTCTAAAAAAATGCAACATTTTGTGAGAACACGTAACTTTGATAAAATGCCTTAATTTAATTGCCCACAGATAATAATAATTAAATAGTTAATCCCTTTTCACAAAATGAATGGAGATTTATAAAAGTGAATCGTCACCACTAACTGAAAACTTGCTGCAGAAATTGAGCAACTATCAGGAAAAAGTTTGACAAATCTAGCAAAATTATATTCTGGTGTTGAATGTAAATTGCCAGCTAGGAGATCATACGTGTTTAATTAATGTTTTAACCACGCCCACTGTAGTTTGAACATAATTAAAGCAATTAACGCTGCAAAGCAGCACAAATATGCAAATCATCACTAATGGTATGATATTATTTGTTGAAAACATGGGCTGTTACTATAATTAGCATAGCAAAACATAATAAGCCTCCAGAAATCCCATGTTATAATGCTTGGAATTCTTTCAAAATGCGTGCAACGGTTCACATAATTGAAACTCAATTAGTATGTAGACTTCAATTTTTATGTAATGGAATGGCAAATGATTTTTGTAGGTATAATGGAAGACAATTCTGAAGGTGGTCCTTGCGCAGTCGTCAAATCTCCATCTACAAGTTTCCATCTGGGTGATAGTCGTGGCTCTGACAGCCCCCACATTGTTACAAACACAGTTGAGGATCGTGATATGCAAAGTGGGAGTAGTAGTAGCAGCAATAATATGAATAGCAACAATAATAATTCATCAAATGTTGGTGTTGTACGAAGCGTTTCGTATATTCAGCATCCCTGCACACAGTCCCCAACAATGTACACCTCAGCATCTAATTCGGAACCAAACCAACAGATGGATATGTATGGTGGTCATGTACCTGTGGAAAGCTGAAAGCGTTCTGTTCTGTACATAATATTATATTTATTTCAGTTTTTACGAGAGCACAAGCTTTGCAAACTTCTCTTCTAAGAAGGAACGTTGTTACTATATTCGTTTTAATAATACATACCTAGCATGAGAATGCAAAGATTTTTTTATTAGTGATATAGTCACGTTTCACCATATATTTATATACATTTTAGCAACTTGGTTGTTTGTAAAATGGTTGCTCGAATAAAATTCGCAGAGCTCATATATGTACTACGTTTGCTGTCGCTTTTCAATTTCTTATTTCATTGGTATTTCCAACTGCAATACAGACTCAACCCCAAACATAAAGGTGCTAAAACTGCCCACAATTGGTATCTGTTTGACATTGAAGAGATGCTCCAAGGCCAAAAATTGTTACAGCAATGGATATTCCCCATCAAATGTTACTAAGACCTGTGTCATCATGTACAAGTATGTAGAAATTTCCGACTTTGCTAGGCACATTTATAGTACAGGGTCTTTCAAAATGATGGACCCAATTTAATTAATTTGTGTTTTATGAGGCATAACTTGGATATGAACAAACTAAATACTAATGAAAAGAAGAAGTCTCAAAGTTTTTTTTCCCACTCTTCTTGTGTGGTGATAGTTGCATAAACGGCCGCTAGGGTGCTCTGCGCCCAGATGCAGGCATTTAGTGTCATCTTTAGTTGTAAAATGGCAACTATGCAGCAGAAGGTTTTCTGTGTTCTTGAGTATGCAAGAAGTGAGTCAGCTATTACAGTGCAGCAAGCATTTCGTCAACAATTTGAAATTAAACAACCAACTAGGAAAAGCATAAGGCGGTGGTTTACACAATTTTAATAAACTGGATGTCTTTGCAAAGGAAAATGCCCGGGCAGACCGCGTATGTCAGAGTTTGAGTATCGCTTAGATTTTTGCCATGCAGCCAAGGGGGGACACATTGAACATTTGCAACCAGTGGTAAAAAACTTTGAAACTTCCTCTTTCCATTAGTATTTAGTTTGTTCATATCCAAGTTATGCCTCATAAAATACAAATTAATTAAATTGGGTCCATCATTTTGAAAGACCCTGTATATTGCCAATGAATATGTTGTATAAGTGAGGAATTTGGAGGAATTATTTCCAGTATATTATAAGATAACTGTAGAAAAAGTTTGGTAAGTAAACTGAACGCGTGCCGATGAAGCGAACAAAATGAAAGAAGACATTTGAACTTAAAAAAAATCCTTGACTTGGTGTTAGCAAAAAAAGCTGTTCTTGTTGCTTCTGCTAAATCCCCTCAAGTGGATAGATGAATTGTTGAAATTAGCTATAGTAGCCTACTTCTTTTTCTTGCAGATGTTTTTGCGGCCAAATCTTTAGCTAGGCACTTGCTGATGGATATTCAGATTCAGAATAAACACTAAATAAGCTAGTTATATCACCAGGTGCATGGCAATCATTTCAAAAAGCAATCGCAATGAATTTCTTTCCGCCCAAATGGAGATGCATGGTGTGTTAAGTTGCCTTTCAAGATATTTTTTTCAACATCATGTGAGGGACGATCGCCTGCAACAGTGGCTGATGTCTTCATAATACTACAGCAGACGAGCACACAAGTTAGTTGCCAACACTTATTTTCTAACAACGCATTGAAATAATATACAGGGTGAGTCGAAAAAGAATTATCCGAAGAAGCTTGCTCATCTTTCAACTGGTATATTACTCATGCCGTAAAATATTTGCTTCGAATTTTATTTTTCCCATTTCCTTAGTTGTTTGTATTTTTCATCTGAGATTACAGTGTATATTGAAGCACAAATTTTCCAATTTTCACTTGAAATGGCAAAAAATGCAATTGAAATGGAATTTCTCATAAAAAATGCCAATGTTCACTTGGGTAAATTGTAAACTCAGATCACATTTTATTCACCGCATTTCTTAAACTAAAAATTTCATTTTTCAAGTCAAAATTTCAATGTTCACCCAGCAAATATAAAGCAAAATTCACACCAAATGTAAAAGTTCACATAAAATTACAATTGCCAATTATTGCCTAGTCTGGCTTGGTGATCAAAGGTTGGCCAAATTTATAATCACATCATGATTTGACCTCCACAAATTGTAGTATACTGTAGACAGTTTATAAAGACAGTTGTTCACCGTATATTCTATGAGAAGTGCCGCATTTCTGGACACTTCACTTCTTATCATCAATCCAGATATTGTACAGGTATTTTTCCTTTTCATATTTGAATTTATTTCTAAACAGTTTATACCTGATCCATTATGAAAGCAAAAACAAAAACAAAAGCAAAGCAAAAACCCAAAACCAAAATGACTTGATTCCTCAAAACTTTGAAATGTTTTCATTTTTGGTTTTGGTTTTTGGATTTTGCTTTTGGTTTTTGGTTTTCGTTCATAGGTTTTTGCTTTCATCTGTTTTCGTTTTGTTTTTTCTTTGGTATCGTTTTTGTTTTGATTTTGGTTTTTCCTTTTGAGAAATCAAACAACCAATTATTTATCGTTTTTGTTTTGTTTTTCCTTTCGAGAAATCACAAAACCGATATTTTAATCGTTTTCGTTTTGTTTTTGCTTTCGAGAAATAGGGCCCTGGTCATCGAAATACCAAATTGAAATGGCAATTCTAATTTTAAAAAATGTAACCCAAAATGTCGATTTTCACAAGAATCTCCACAGAATTTTTTGTATAAAATACTAGGTCATTCATGACAATTTCCAAAAACCTGAGTTTTCATATCAATAAAATATTTTAAATTTTGCAACTAAAGTCACATATTTCCTTGCAAATTAATACCAATATTTAAATCTCTGTGCCATTTTTCTCCTGAAAATCCAAATTAATCTTCTATAAATTTTGCCCAAAAAAAGATCAGTTTTTACCCCAAATGTGAATTCAGTTTCTCTTAATCTATGTAATTTCTGTTTTTGCATCTCAACAAAAAATATAATCCCCATTTCTAATTTGAAGTATAACGGGAAGTGTAAATGTTGAATTTGTGTCGACCACTAAAACTAATTTAACCTGTATAATTTAAAACAAAATAAGGACGGATTTTTCTATATTTTCCTGGACTAATGCCAAAATTTCACTCTTGTTGAGCATCGCGTTTGGCCAATCAGTGTGTTTTTCTTCAACCAATAGACTCCTGCATGAATCCACCACCATGATTAGGCATATTTTTCTATGTCAGCCAATGAATGGCCGAGTTTTGCACACAATAGCTTTGTACCGGCACAATGATTAGGCATCTTTATTTATGCTGGCCAATACTTGCCCTGCTTTTGTTTGTATATATGTATATAGACTCATCGGCTTAAAAAACCAAAAAAACTGAATACAGGGTGAGGCATAAGTCTGCCTAAAAATTATGGAAAATATGAAGTTACAGGATAGATAAAATATGCATGCTAGATATTCTAGCACTTGCAATTTAATTTCTTTTAGAAAGTCAGTTAGTGAACTGTGGAAAAATTACATAAGCACAATTCCTAACAAAATACCTCAATAACTAAATATACTGTTTTTACTGAAAATTGTTTTCTTATGTTTTAATCTTTAAACCTGATAATGTGGTATAATTCTATTTAAATATAACACCATATAATGAAAACAAAACTTAAAAGAAGAAAGGATTGCACTTAATTATCAGATCACCTTTTCTAAATTATGGTTTAATATTACAATAACATTTATAGGATCCATAATAGGAATTATACAAATAAACAAGTAAAAGAATCTAAAAAAGGTGAATTTAAATCACAATTAAATTATATGCATCAAGAAACCCATTATTATTTCAGAAGCTTAACTTTTGCATAATTCCCTCTTTGTAAATTGTATATATAAATTTTTAAGCACGTACATGATGACAAGAGACAAGATGGAGGTGAAAAGAATAAAAAAAAAAACTTTTCTGTATAGATTATATTTATTTGAAAAATGCGAATGGCCAATAACTTGTCCATTAACCCTGCACCACTGTGAATCGATACGATCAGAATGTATTATTTATATAGATTTCGATTTATTTATTATAATGGTGCATGGCTAACAGTGTTGGTCGGTCGGTTGTCTTCATGTCCACCACACCACAACCATCATCATATATGACCATCGTCCATCATGAAATTTCTCCGACATTTGCTTGTATTTTCCAGCCATTTTTCCCCAAATTGTTTCTCTTATTATGTGTGGGGGAAAAGCTCATTGGTGGCAATTTCCATTCACATCACTTCTAGTGTTGTCTAATTAATGATCATCTCTAGCGGCGCCGTAGTCGGCGCTAACGAGCTCTTTTCTTCTTTTTCTTTCTGGTTTTGAACAATTTTTTCCTGTTTTTTTTTCCTATATACAAGTTTTCTGGCTTCGTCCAAACGGCGGCCATTTTTTCTTTGTTTCGCACAGGCATCAATGGAAATAGCAGCAAAAGCAACAGTTGTAGTCTTAGATTTGTACAGAAAAACAGCACACACATACGCAAACACACACACACATAAACACACCTCAAACTGGACTGATTTATAGCCAAACTCGACTGCGAAATGCATGAAGAGATAGATAAAGACATGCTCTTATTTTTGCATCCTATAGTTACTAGCTGGGAAAATATTATAGACAAGCTGCAAATAATTGGCCTTTACAGATTTCCATCTCGTAATTAGGGCCAAAGCTGAGAGTTAGGAATTTTCAGCATCTATTTTCATTGACTAGCTACTTTGTGTGGCATTTTTTTTCCATCACCACTTCTTTATTTTTATACCTAATGTGTTATTTTTATTTTTCCGTTCGTTTGTTTGTTTTTATTATTTATTCGAGAAAACAGCAGGAGAAATAATTGCAGGATTAATGTTCTTTATCTTTGCTGATAAATTGACACTATTTTGGAAACAGAATTACAGGATGTATTGCTGATAATAATAATTATGAAAACAATTATAATTACTGAATAGGATTTGAATGCGACAATATTTTGCAAACAAAATTACAAAAATGTATTTACATATTATAGGCTATTCTATAATTCTTAATCGTTAGGACAATTATAATTATTCAATGAAGTTTATTCATTTTGTATAGATTAGCAGCAATATATGAATGGAAATTGATATTTCATATTCAAATTAATTCAACAATAACGACATTGACAAATTTCAGAATTCAAAGTAACCTTTGAAGTACCTACTCTTAATTATCAAATTTCTAGTGATAAATTTTACAACAAATATCGATCATCTTTCATTTTTTCCTCTGATGTGACAGAATCATTAACCATGTTAAATATGAATTTGAATTAAATTATAACCATGACAGCATTTAGTTACAATTTATTGGCTATTTATTAATTAATGCAATGAAGCATATTCCTATTTGTTTTGCCAAAAATAAAGAAAAGCAAAGATATTACATATTTACATAAGTTCTTTATTTATGTAATTTATATAAATATACTGAAATAGTTTGCACTGTGTTATGCCTTCGTTTCTGGTGAGTTTTTAAATCAGTATTTCATTTAATTTGATAATAAAGATATCAAATTTTCTATTAAAAAAAATGAAATTCTTATTGCGTGAATTTATTTACAATTTATTTTAAATACACTCATTTATTATTTGCAAAATATTGTAAGCTCAGGAACACAACTCAATAGGAAAGATTTAAAGACTTCTGTGTGGAAGTGCAGTAAATTGAGAGAAAATTGACAGGTTTTCTGTTACTTTCAAACCAACATAAATTACTAAATCCAGAATCCTGAGAAATATTTCACAAGAAAAAGATAGTTAGATGACAAGTATAGATACAAAATGAAGAGTTTGTTTTGAATTGCGAAATAACCTGAAATTTCACTTTGAACAGTTTGTTTACATACATTGTCAAAAATATACAATTGTTTCTATATTTCAAATAATTCCTTAGAAAAATGATAAATGAGTTTTAGTTATACAAGCTCCAACTTCATTGGGCAACTTCGTATTTTTGTCACAGATAAACTGCAAATACACCTCATGAAAATTTATAAATCACTCATAATTTAAATACAGTAGGTACTTTTTATATTACGTGTGCACTTTGTAAATTGTAAATTTGATTTTTTTGCGTTTTGCTTCAGTTCCATTTACAATTTGGCAAGTTTGTTAGAGATGCAATCAAGCAAACAAAAGTCCAAAGGAGGTACCCAGTAGTGGAAGACAATTTGTTCATCGCACCACACCTTTAGATGTCTTAATATATTAGGTTAGTCTAGCATAAATAAAGTACCTATATATATACAATAGCTGTAAAACTGTTTCAGCTCCCAACATAAAGTTTCTAACTAATTTTATTGAAGGAGATACCACTATTATTTATTGATACCAGTGTCTGTAGCCAAACTTGTGGTGAAATATTTGCACAACTTTCTTTACATGTCAGGTATAGCCTATTTGAAAACTACAAAATTAAGTGTCAAAAATATGAAACATAATTGGGTTTGGTTATATAACAATGACAACAACAATGGCCACAAAAACAACAACAACCACAACATTTTTTTAAATATTTCCAAATAAAATACGCACAAGGGTTTCAAATTTAGTAATTACCATATATGTAATTAAATATGTCTCTCAACATTGAATATTAATTATTGTATTATTTATAAATAAAGTATATTAATCTTATAATTTTTCCAGAATTTTACATGCAAAGTTTTGCAATATTTTCATTTTTTCCAATAATTATGCCAAAAATAATTACAAAATTAAAATGATTAGCAAATTTTATTTAGTAGTAAAATATTTAAGTAATACAACGATGAAGACTTTTAAAATAAGTTTATATGTTGCAGATATTGATTGCAATAGACTCATTAATTTTAATCTCTCGTCAAAATTAACGGTTAATTAATGATTATGATGGTAGTGACATGATATTTTTAACAAAATGATTAGAATGAATATTTGCCTCGTATTGCTGATTTAATATGAAAAATCTTTATCCTTAAATGCATGAGGCATGAAAACAATTGTTGTTTTTTTGTAATCCTACAAAAATGACATTTTCCGAAACAAGTAATTAAAAGAAAAACAATGTCGTTTTTAGATTTTGAATTTGACAATAAATCATTGAGATATTTGATGTTAAAGATTGGGAATTTTTGCTCTTTTTGGCACCCTGTCAATCAAACTTTAACTGAATATCTCGGCAAATACTAACGATAATCAAAAACTTTCAGCGACATTCTTTCTCTTTTCCTTACTCTTCTACATAATGTCGTAAGATTTACATTTTCAAAATACAACTCCCCCCTGTATGTTTAACGAATGAAAAAATTCATTTCTCTTTGTTTATGGCAAGCCGGCAGTTGCAAAATATTAGCCCACCTCATTTGACCAACCAATCAGCACTCTTGACTTTTATGTGTCAAATTCTGACTGGAAATTTGCAGCACGCACATCCCGAGCAGACGAATTTCCTTCGCAGTAATTGGCAGATGATGCTCTTACTATCGAGTATTAAAAGGAAAAACGTGTTGACTTGTCCACAAACTAAAGTTTGGCTTCGAATGTAAACTGCCTCATTAATTTCGATGATGTTGTTTGGAAAAAAATCAAAAAGAACCTCCTTTCAAAAAAGAAAAAAAACACGGAATAATAGCTTAAACTTTTAGAGGGGTGCATCTCAAGTAATTCTCCCAGATTAATTCATCTGAGGTACAAAATGATGGTATATTGCATGGGAATAGATTGAAATTGCTTATCCTAAAAGAAGCACGTGTTTTATGTCAAATTGAAACGGTATATATATTTATTTTTTGTAGGAAATATAAAGGTGTACATAGCGGTTTGCTGAATAATTCTCGATTGTGTGGGCCATTGCTAGCTGTATATCTCATCTTTACCAGTTTACTTGACAGTATAGATAAGTTTGATGGACTGCTTAAGGTGTTTTGTCGTTTGTAAACTTGTGAATCACGATTTCTTGCAAACCGCAACAAACAATCCTCCTGGTCTTCCTCGGAATATATTTGAAAAACTACTTAATTCAGAGTATAGTTATTGAGAAAAGAGTCTGGGAAATAAATTTGCAGGGTCTACATGGAACCAAAGGAAATTTTCCAGTTAGTTGCGAAATTCGTTGTTGAAATGATGATCTTCAATTTGAATATTATTTCATGTTTTCTCTACATTTTTAAGTGATTCCAAAAATCCGAAAAATGTGTAAACTTGTAAAATCCAAAATATGTCATAATTTGTATAGACTCCGAAAGACTTCTAAATTAAAAAAAATGTTGAAGTTTTAAAAATTAATAAATTGCCAAAATTTGTTGAAAATATAAAAAATACAATTTGCAGTAAATTCCCACAAATATCAAAATTTGCATAAAACTTCATAAAATCCACACAATGTCTAAATATACTGGAAAAATATCATTATTGGTATAAAATATTAAGTCTGTAAGAATTTTTAAAAAATCTCAAAATTTGCAAGAATTAATTCCTATTCATGTCAAATTTTGCAAAACAATTCGAAAATAGTCGTAATTTGCATACAATTTAAATTTTCATAATTTGTGTTTTTCATTAAAAAATAAATACAAATTTCCTCATAAAAAATACCGAAATCACACGAATTTAACTTTCATATCCAAATAATACGAGTTGCAATACGTGACTGATATCACTCATAACTAATATTTATTTTTCCTTTTCTAAACAGAATTCTCTGAATACAAGAACCAGAAGTCTCAGTTTCTTTTCTGGCTGCACAATGGAAAACTGCACATTTCTTTAATGACCAATAAATTTATTTTATGCAAATTTTGATATATCGATGGCATTTTTATAATTATTTATATACTTTTTTTGATATTTTGGAGATTTGTTTAAAAAATTCAGCATTTATTGGAATTTGCAAAATAAATTATAATTTTTATACATTTTGACAGTATCGTGTGTGATTGTCTTTGAAATTTAACCCTTTTTGTATTTTTAAATTTGTATTTATGTTTTTGCGAAATTTGAATTTCTTTTATATTTTTCATAAATATTTCTCTTTTGACAGATTTTAACATCTCTTGGGAAGAATATGTAATTTTGGCAAAAGTGAAGAATTAAGAAAAATGCGCAGTTGTCTGAAAAACCTTGCAATACATTTCAAATAACGGCCGAAACCCTTATAAATCCTCTTGTTGAAGCGCCATTGAAACTTCGCTTTATCGTAATGGAGACGTTGTAGGCCAGGGTCCGCGACAGTTTGACTCTTGGAAGCATTGACGCCACGGACGTTTTGCCGACGTGAAGGACGCCAAGGACATTTCGACGCCTCCGTTTTGACGCCACGGGCTTTGTTCGTTATTTCGAAGTTTATGCAAGGTTTAAGGTTTATGTGAATTGATTTTGTGATATTTGCATTTTTAACATGAAATGCAGTGTAGCATTTTGAATGATGAACTAAATAAACATTTACAAATTGTCCCAACATAATTTTGTATTGGTATGACTTATAATTGTTATGCGTCCATGTACGAGGCATGTCCACAAAGTAACGATAATCGATTTATATATTTTTTAAGAGAATTTATTCAAAATACAATTACCGGATTTTGTTGGTATATATGTAAGCTATTTTTCCGCATAGTTGTCATTCCGTTCTATGCAGGTTTTAACCCGCGTCACAAGCTTTTTTATGACCTCCGCAAAGAATTCTCCCGCCATCCCCTTTTTCCAGTTCAGGGCCTCTTTCTCGCCTCCTCGTCAGTTGAAAATTTTTTCCTACTATCGTGAGTCTTCAGGGAGGTGAAAAGATGGAAATCTGAAGGCCCCAAGTCAGGAGAATATGCGGGGAGGTTTAAAATGTCCCATCCAAATGCCCCAAAATTTTAAGTTGGTGTTTTCCCTGCCGCCATAAGACACCGCGCGCTTCACATTCGCGGGATTTTTTTTCGACATACTTAGCGCCGAAGGTCACTACAAGGGCACTTTTAGTACTAATGAGGTCCACCTGTGCTCGTTGCGTTCAGGAGAGTTAAGCCTACAGCTCAGTGTTGCCAAACTTCGGGTAAAAAAATCCCCCAGCACAGGAAGGCAACAATACTGTTACTTTGTGGACATGCCTCGTATCTCAACTTAAGTGCAATATGGATATGTTCCAATTAATGAATTTTAATTTCTTGTTTCGATATTCTGTCCATATACATTTGGAAAGATACGTTCATATTTAACCAGGAAACATTTGCTGCAAAACCTATTCAAATTCAAGGTCCTATAGCTATATATTAATAACAGTGATTTGGTAAACAGGTCACAAAAAAATCATTTTCGAAAAAATATCCTCAATTTTTTGTGCAGAATTTTTTGTTTTGTATTTTCAACGTTTCAATATTTTTTTAGAGCTGAGTTTATAATCTAGTGGAAGGAAAATTTGCTTACTTATTATGAATAATTTTCATTTCACAAGATGTCATCTCTTTCATATACAATTGCAGTGTCAAATGTCAAAAGTTCCAAAAATCAACATAAATGTTAACAATTTTATAAATTCACAAAAATACTAACATTTAAAAAAACAAAGCATTTCAGGTTGAAATTCCACATTTCAAAAGAGCAAAAAAAGGCATCAAAATTTGCAAAAACGTAAAAAATTTGTAAAAATACCCAAAAATTGTCAAAATGTCAAAATTTGTAAGAATGGTAAAAAAAAATTATCAGTGTTTTTTAAATATACTCATAAATGGTAAAAAAAGATGTCAAACTTTGAAAATACGCTATAAATTGTAAACAAACATCAAAATTTTTAAAAACGCCACAAAATTGTAAAAAAAATGTGAAAATTGCTTTAAAAAATACACAAAAACAGTCAAAAATGTAGAAATTTGTGAGAAAAAATGTAAAAATGCATAAAAATGTCAATTTAAAAAAATGGTCCAAAAATTTAAATATTGGTAAAAATGCCCAAAAATAATCAAAAATATAGAAATTTGAGAAAGTGCCAAAAATTGTAAAAATTTGCAAAAATTTCAATACAGTAGAAGCTCGCTAATCCGGACTTGATGGGACCGGAGGTCGTCCGGATTAATGAAAGTCCGGATTAGCCAAAGTACATATTTTTAACTGGGAAAAAATTATTAATGCTTTGCTAGTGCTAAAAACAAACAATCAGCTGTATAACAGACATTTATTTCATGTGCAAGTACTGTATTTAAAACATTTACATAGTCGAAGCAAAATAATCATTTGTGTGTTTTTAATGTTTTATTTATGTTTTTTTAATTATTTTGCCACTCCGGATTAGCGGGCGTCCGGATCAGCGGGGTCCGGATTAGCGATCTTTAACTGTCTTTGCAAAAATTTCAAAATTTACAAACGTCAAAAATTTCAAAATTTGTAAAAATGCCCAAAAGTGTCAAAAATTGTAAAAATGACCAAAAATGTCAAAATTTGCAAAAAATGACCAAAAATGTCAAAATACCTCAAAATTTGTGCAAATTCCAAAATATATATTCAATTTACCTGCTTGATATTCAGATTGTGAAGATGCTTGTCTGAGGCCGAAATAGCTCAGTTGGGAGAGCGTTAGACTGAAGATCTAAAGGTCCCTGGTTCAATCCCGGGTTTCGGCAT
>WWPM01001630.1:0-36813 GCA_023279145.1 Glomeris maerens | reverse complement strand
CTTAAATTTTACAAAACATTTTTAGGCGTGATAAGTGCAGAAAGCACAAAACATGCAATTTGATTGAAAGATTTGAACATCTACAAAAAATTGTATGTATATAGTGGGTACGTATGTTTATTTATAGCATAAGATTTTATAAAAATAATATAAGTTTGTGGTTTTTGTCAAGCAGCTCTCGATACGATATTAACATTTTCTTATACTTGTCTGAATAAGATCATGCAAATATTCCAGACAAAAGGAAATTCGTTAAAATTATTCTGCAACAGGACAAAATATTCCAAGAATCAAATAACAGTGAATTGAACCCATAGTATATAATTTGTTTGTACAACTGCTGAATTTATATTTCATTTATGAATTATTTCAGATTTGGATCAAGTCAAGTGGCACCATATTGACAAGAAAATTCTACACTACTTTCAACAAATTCTTGTTTTAGCTGTTTAAGTGTGCGTTTTGATATTGGGTTATGTATTAATTGTAGGGAATTTTAATAAGTTTATTATACAATATTGTTCATTTTATGACCTGTTAATAAATTTCATAAATGTACTGTAAAAAATTGTGTTTGCATCTAATTATTTCTGCTGCAATGTCCCCACAACATTTACAGGGTATGTATCTCCTGCATTGAATGTACGCAATTATTATAGTTATTATTGCTAATTTTTGACTTTATGGAACACTAGAAATTTTTTCTTGCATCATAATGAAGCAAGATAAAATTCATTATTGTCAAAAGTCAAAAATTCGCAATAATATCTAATAATTGCATACATTCAATGAAAGCAAAATAAATACGTTTTAGTAACTTGTATGACAACATTTCAGAAACGTTTATCGTGAACATTTAAATAACGTTTATCGTGAATATTTAAATAACGTTTATCGTGAACATTTAAATAACGTATATATGACAATGTTTTATAAACGTTTCACACAGACGATCCAGTAACATGAATCACAACGAAATTAACATTGAGAAAACGTTCTACGTTTCAAGGGAAACATTGTTGCAACGTTCCTGACGTTGCAATCATGTTATAGAAACGTTAGCTAAACCTAAACACAATAGCCGAAACCAACTAAACGTGATGTAATGTGGACATTTATACGTTATTTAAACATTATAAGACGTTCGTATAACGTTACTGAAGTTTGCAGGAAACGTGCCATCAACGTTATTGTAACATTGTTGTGTTATCTGGGTTGGATAGAGCACCTCTGACTTGCTGTCACTGCATATTCAGATTTTTACTATATGTGACCATGTAAAAGTGGATAAAAGGCAAATTTTCAGAAGCCAGATTGTATGCATGTCGAAAATATCATTGGGCATATGCAATTAGCAACAGAGCATGTATAGTGTGGAAATAGGATTCAACGCTGATCATTCCTGTTGATGGTATAGGGATAAACTGTATGGATCAAGTCACACTGCCGACTGCGCTTATGAGGAGCCAATGGAACTAGCTTTTCCGTGATCTGCGCACTCGTGTGACGTCACAATGCGATTTATACCGTCGTCGAAGGCATCGTGGTGACGTCACAATTTGGAGTACTCCTACATGTATGCCTTGGTGGGAGTTGTTCTTGCGTAGTTACTTCTTATTACTTGTGGTTGATTTTGGTTGTTTGTGTGTACCGTTTCTTTTAAGAAGGGCAGTAATTGTCAACTGTCTGTGATGACGGATGAAATTAGTGATACGAAAGGTGCTTATTTACCGTTTATTTGTAATTTTTTTCAATGTGTGGCTAAATCCATGTACAGTACGTTCAGGCGCTGTTCATTTTCGATAGGCTTAAGATTCAATGATTCGGAACGCCATTTCCGTTGGCGAAACGTGTGCACAGTATGTTATGCAGAGCATTGATATTTTGCTTGAATCTAGGTGAAGCCGAAGTGAATGTGTTGCACGAGATATTGGAAAGTACGGAAGATCCTTTCGATGATCTGGCAGCAGAGCTGAACAATGAAGATAAGAAACCGGGTATACAGTGACGTTATATCAAATTAATTATTCAATATGAATTTATTGCTAACCCCGTGTTCAATATAAAAGATATACCATACCAAGGGTCTTAATTAGCATGGGGTCTTATTTTTAGCAATCCCATGAATATATTGAACCCTTTTTACAAAGAAGGAATTTTGTGGAAACTTATTCTTGGCTAAATTATGTTATTACGTGGTGTACAAGGCAGAATTTTACAGGACATAATATTTTGTGTCAGTAGGAAAGCGCAAACCTTCTGTGCCACAAACAAGAGCAAGAAGTGCAGCTTTAAGTTCTGCTAATAAACATCAGCAGCAGGTGAAATCAGTTCCTAAATCAACAAAAGCTGTAAAGAAGCCTACCAAAGCTTTTGCTGCACAAAAGGTAATTCACTTTTCTTGTAACCTCTGACCTTACTTTTTCTGTAGTAGGTATGCGGGTTCAGGTTTTTTTAAGGGTTTTTCCAGCCTCATAATTGCTATGTCCTTTGTGTGGTTCTTGAAAAGCAATATCTGTTTTCGTGGTCCCCGGGAATATTTCGGCGTTGAAAAAGTTAACTTTTTAACAACTAGACACATGCAAAGAAAACAGCAGTAGCAGCTGCTGTACCCGTGAAAGCTGTGGCTGCACCCAAGAAAGAGGAAGCCAAAATTGTACCTAATAAAGCAATGAAGCCTATGAAACCAGCTGCACTGACTGAAAAATTAATCAAACATCAGTCTGCAGTCAAAGTAGCTGCAACCGTGCAAGCAACGAATGTCACCAAAAAGGTGTTGATGCATGTTTGAATTTGTGCTTCTAAATTTTGTTGCTGTCGTAGAATGTTTAATGAAACGTGCAGAATTTACAAATCCAATTGGTCGCACAAAAATACCCGATCTACACTTTCAATTTAGAGTTACTATAAATTATGAATGTAGAAATGCACTTTATAGGAGATTATACTGCTTACAATATTGTTAACCTGTTTTGCCAATCATTCGGCATTTTATTTTCCCTCAATTCAATGTTTTACTACGTGTTCGTAATTCATTGCGAATGAATGTCTAAATTTCGACTATATAAGAGCGTTTTCTTTTTGGTTAGGCAAATATTGGGAAAGCTGTCAAGAAAGTTGCTCCAAAGATTGATCCTTCTATTACAAATGATAAAGCTGATGTTGGTTCAGCTGCGATAACTCCTGCTGCAAAAAAATCTGTTAAACCTTCAGTATCAACTAGCAAAAGTAGATATTGCATTTACATTTAATAAGTATGATGTGTTGTGTGGGGTAATTTTGATGTGTTTTTTTTATTTCGAAGCTCCTCATGTCGTGATTAAGCAAGAAAAGCCAGATACTCACACGATGGCAAAAGTGGCTAGGAGAGCTGCATCGACTGAAGTTCCTTTGGCGAAAGTTCACGCAGGGGATGATGGAAAAACTGCTAAAGAAAGTCAAAGATGTACTGGCATAACGTACTGGAGCCATACAATATTGCATTATACAAATTGATATTTGAATCGCAGCTCCTGTCGATGAAAGTCGGACTCGTCAACGATTGTCTGATGTTCAGGATGATGCTGGGGATGCAGGAAATGCGGTTCAAGAGTACGATACGAGAAGCGAGGCCAGTTCCACATCCAGCGTGAGTGATGCTAGCAGCAGTGGAATGAGCAGTAGGGGATCGATGACTTCTACGGAGGAAAGTTCCAGTTCCGTAAGTGGTATGTGAGCAGATTGCTGCCTTACAGGGCCATTGATTTGTATGGACAGTGATTGATGAGCATATTGCAGTTGCAGACACCGAGAGTGTTCACCGTAACGAGCGACACCGTCATAAGAGGAAGCATAACTTCTCACCCATCGTCTATGATCGAAGAAGCAGAAGCCCTGAAAGTACTTAGCATTCCATTTTTTTTTCAAATCGATATCTACTAAGTGAAATTGGGAAATTAACGAAAATTTGTATATTTTCAGGGAGTCCAAAGCGTGTGAAATCAACACACTTGAATCGTAAAGGTATTTTGTTGGCGTTTTCTGTTTGCAAAATAGCCGATTCAAAATTTGGTTGCTCACCCTAGATTACAGCTCCAAGCTGAGCTATCTGTTCCATGACTGTCGGTTCTATCTCGTGAAAAGCAACAATCATGAAAATGTTGCTTTGTCGAAGGCAAAAGGTGTATGGTCCACTCCACCACAAAATGAAGCCAAGCTCAATCAGTCGTTTCGGGTGTGTGCACTAGTTGTCTAATAATTTGTGCAACTTTTCTGCTTAATTGAATTCAAGATGGAATGGTAATGCATTTTGCAGGATTCTAGAAATGTTGTCCTGATATTCTCAGTGAAGGAAAGTGGGAAATTCCAAGGTAAATGAAATCCAACTGCTTTCTATTATTAATTATATAATGTCACTTGTAATAAGAGAAAGCGCTAATAATAGGTTTTCTTTGTCTTTTTTTTTGTTCTAAGGATTTGCACGATTGGCTACAGAATCACAACGAGATGTGGCAGCGATCCAGTGGGTCCTTCCACCCGGGCTTAGCGCACGTGCTCTGGGTGGAGTTTTTCACCTGGATTGGATCTGCAGGTTTCTGAATTTGATGTCGATAACCATTTGAACGCACACGGAATAGCAAATTACACTGCTTTGTTTGTTCCTCTATGTAAAATTGAACAGTGAAATGTTCTACAAAGAATTTTGTCTCATCAAAGTTTTATGTCGTAACAAGTGGCTTGTTTGTTGTATTGTTAGACGGGAATTGGCCTTCAAAGATGCTCAACACCTGTACAACCCTTGGAATGATGGAAAGCCTGTAAAAATTGGACGGGATGGTCAGGTATCACGTCTACCAAAAATATGTGCTGTGTCGTCTTTGTCGCTTCAGTGCTACCGTTGCGTAAAGGGAGTGGCTAGGAAACTAAAGCCGCCTAGTGCTGTGGACCGTTTCAAGTTTTCAGATGGCAACATGTGTGCTCTGTAAATTCGTCCACAGGAAATCGAACCCAGGGTAGGCGAAGAGTTGTGCCGCCTGTTTCAAATCGACGAACACGTGGATCTGGACGCGATCATCCACAAGTCGAGGAGGGCCGGCAGGACGCGTGGTGGACCGGGTGTAGACCGCCGCCATGAACGACGCAGGGAACGCCATCATCGATACCACCACCACCATCATCACCACCATCATGCGCAAGCAGCCGGTTTCGGAGGCAGCTTCGGTAGTGGCAGTGCAAGAGGCGCCTGTGCCGGAGGCGGAGGAGTTGGAGGACACCGAGAGCCCACGAGGTTAGATCGCTTTGGACTATATTTGCTCCATGAGGGCGCATGTGCTGCTTGAAGGCAGCTCAAGTCACCGAGTGCTGCTGAAGAGATCCAGTCTTTTAAATGTACCGTGAACCCTATGAGGGAGTTGCGTTGTTTGCAGCGTGGTGAGTAGTTTTTTGCGAAAAAGGGATTTTCAAAAAAAAGGATGTGTTCTTCTATCGATGAGTCTTGAAGTATGCACCATTCGCAAGTGGATCGATGTGGTGGTGACCCCAGGGATTTTCGGATTCATATCTCGATCTCCATGCACGGTTAGAGTTACCGTATGGACTAGAGAGCGAGCGAGCGAGATAAAAAAAAGTGTGAACTATGCCTTTTTAATGTGTTGGAGGGAAGTGCGACCACAACGAAACGATAGGCCCCGATTGTTAAAACATGGACATCCCCTTTATGAAGGCTAAAAAGGGAAGAGTGTTATTTATAGTGACTTTCTGGACTCACGCTGCAAAATGTTTGCAAGCAAAAAGCTGTTTCGTCTGTGCAGGAAACATAAGAGGCTAGGGGGCAAGGCAAAACTCGGGGTTGGTGCCGGCGAAATGACGGACTCTTGACGCGTCAACCCCGAGTGTCTTTTCCTCTGCGCTCTTCTTCGCGTTTTGCTGCCGTGCAAGGGTAGGTCTCTCTTCCCCTGTGTTTATTTCTCATAGTTAAAAGACATTTGTCTTGGCTAATGTCCGCTCCATGTTCCACAATAATATTGTTCGTGCACAGGGTGGGAATGAGCGTCTAAACTATGAGGTATATGCGTATATACTGTATATATATTCCCGTGAGTTCGTTTCTTTGCTAGGAAAAATAGTATGCCCCCTTTTAAGTAATAACTCGTACCCTTCCCATCCTCCACCCATTGCCAAAATATTGTAGACAATAATATATTTGTTTTCATCTTCCATTGTTTCACACTAACCGCTATATTGTCTTGCAATGTTGTCAGCAGAAGGCGCCGGCATCGCAACGACTCCGAGCAAATGGGGCGGCCAAAACGGAGTCATGATGATTGCTTCAAAGGTCTTCATATTTGTTTTGTAGTTGTAGTTCCTGACCACTGTCAGTGCCATTCTTTCTGTCTTGAAATGCAATTTTCAATCTGAGACATTGATCACATACCGTAATTCACACAAGTCATCTTTCAGATTTCCAACTTATTTTTCACATTGCTGTTGATTAAAAATGGGAAATGTTCATCTAGTACATTAACCGATGAGAAAGTATTAGGGAACCATTTTCATCTAAATATTTGGCAAAGTTATCTTTTAGTATACGTATATTTTTTGCAGTTCACAAAAATTCCCAAAAGTCGACAAGATCAACTTTGGTTCTCTTTTGCTTAATTGTTTATAAATTGTGCAGGTGTTCATTTTCTCAAATTTTTCAATCTCTTGTACTGTATATTATTGAAAAATGTGGCAAAATACAAGATGCGTTTTAATTTTCCTCCATTATCAGGGTACTACAAAGGTGGTAATCGTGAAAGGTACGATTCATTGTGTGGATTTATATGTAGAGTTAGTTACATTTTATGATGAGCTAGTCTTATATATTTTGATGCAGATCTCCAATGGTCAGGTACAACATGCGAAGAGATGGAGTAGCAAACGGGGTGCGTGAAGTAGATGCTATTGTTAGGCAGTGCTATTTCACAATTTGATTATCTTTCTGCGTTAGATGTATGGCGATTACCTGCGGGATTTCCACTCGAGGCCACCTCTGCCACCTCCACCATATGGCCCACCTGTGAGTGTGACAATACCATCTTATATAGTAATTGTATTTGCGTATGTTTAATTCCATGAATATCATTTGATTACAGCCAATTTATAGTCACATGGATGCTCCACCTTATTACGACAGACCATTGCCAATGGAGTATTGTCCACCACGGCCAGGCAGAATGGACAAGCGAGCTGTATGTATGACTGCAGTGCACATCACTGTATTTCTTGCATTGCTTTCATTTATTGCAGTACGAGAGGTCTGTAGACGATTTTCTGAGGAGAACTGCTCATCCGGGTCGAAGTGACCGTCGTTACCGAGACCGTAGATAATGGTACCCAAACCCAATTTGCCTCAGAATAACGCATTTCTCGGGGACTAACTCGAATGGTTTGCTTCTTACAATTGGGTAATGTTCATAGTATTGTCGTTTTATCAGTTTGTTTTGCACTGTCACTCGATACATTCACAGGCCTTTTTAGGTGTAAGCAACTAAATATATGGCCAATGATTGTCCTAGTGTGCTGTATTTGTTAACGTATGCAGTGCATTACTTGACTGAGCTGAATTAATTGAATATGCGGCTGGAGCCAGGGCTCATCATGTGTATTTTTTGTATTTCTCATTTAGTAAACTCCTATATATAGTCACTCATTGCAATTTGACATTTTTCCTTATTGAAATCAGTGTTGGAATTATACATGAAACATTTGTAATTCCTATTTTATAGTTCTGATATTTCCTCTATTACTAAAATGCAAGAGATTCACTTACATTGTATGTACAAATCCCTCATAGTTTTTGCGCATCTCTGCAGAAACACAGTATTTAAATTGTAAAATTCAATGTCAATGTATTATATTAATTTTGTTTCAACATATAGATGAGGTTCCATAATTAAATATTTATTGGCAATACAAAGTTCACATTACATGTTTTACAATTAAAATAAATTATAACTTATGAAAACGTAATTTCTTTTATTTTGTGTCAGTTTTGGGTTGGGCAGACTAATTTTTGGATGGGAATGTAAAAAAAATATTATATTTCCCAATTTTTGCTGTTCTACAGTAGCAGTAAGACGCTTTCACATAATTACATTACTGAAATGTACAGGATGGTCGACAAGATACTGATGTTTTTTGGATAGGGTAGCACTTTGCCGATAGGTGGCATAGTAGCAAGGGGAAGGTCGCATTCCAACTGTCTTAAAATGCAGTTTCGTGTAGATCATGCCCGAGCGGGATTCCATACATCGTGTGTTTGTGTATGACACGTTTGTCGGAAACGGACAATTGACGAAGCTTTACTGGACTGTGTTCACCAAGACTTCTTGAACAGACTTGCAACATGTTATGGGCAACATGGCCATCACACGGCTGATATAATTTTCAGAACTTAAAATGGCATATAATTTGCTACTAATATAGGCCTACTGTTGAAAATAAATATTTTTTGATCATGGGAAATCATTATGTTCAGGTCCCCCATTCACGATCGCTCCAACCAGCCAAACGGCCTGGCGCCGCGCCAAAAACCGATCGTGAATGGGGAGACCCGGCATGTAGCGGGAACGGAATCTAGGGGGAGTAGGCACGTAGCGTGGCATGCATGTGATTAGCCAGAAAAATGGAGCGGCGCGGTCATGAATGTTGCACAAAAATGGCTGGGCTAAAAATGGAGTGGTGTAGCGCGGTGCAGTGCGGCTTGGAGCGATCGTGAATGGGGACCTTGATACTCATGCAAAAATCGTCAGAATCCTGTGGACCACCCTGTATTTAGTTTCAGGATAAAGTAAACAGAAATTTACTTCGTTTCATTGGACAGAGAATTAGGTATATTATTCTTCACCTGTTTAATCGTGTGTATATATTTGTTTATATATATATTAGAAAATCCAAATTTGACATTATGCAATATTTTAGGGATGCAGAAGTCAGTTACGCTTTGACGAGTTAATAAGGTACTTGCAACAGTGTGTTAGTAGTTGTTTGTCTGTTGCTGCTCCGTGTCCTTGAGGTAATGGACGTCCAGCCCCAATTTCACGGGTGTACACGTCCATGCCATACTGCCCCTCTTCCGGAAAGGCTATCCGGAAAGTGACCACATCATCTTCCAGTACGTGAGATACGTACTTGGCGAGCCGCTTCTCATCGACACCGTTGCGATGCAAGGTGGCCATGAAGTCCGTAAGAGGCCTAGACATGCGGAACTGCACCTCTAGCTCACGGCCAGCAAACACAAGGGCATCTTGGTGAGTCAGTGGCACAAGTCCAAACAAGCGGGTCGCCTTGACGGGACCCCACTCTCCACTCGCACAATCCGGCAACGGCACCATCACCGTCTGAAGGTCTTCGCACACAATCCTGAACTTGCACACGCTCTTGAATTTCATTGGCTCCCCAGTCAGGTACTCGCGTGGGGTTACTGCATTGGCAAACACATCAAGGAGCAAGGCACCACTGCGAGGAGTGTGCACTCGGAATGCGACGGCGTTGCCGACAACTGACTGCATCACGAACCGCTTCAGGGACACTCCGTCAAAGGTGTCCGCATCACTGCCGTAAAACTTGAGGTTGTAATGGAAGATTAGTGTGGAAGCCATGGCAGCCGGCATGCCGATGCGAACGGTAGCTGCCCCAGTACTGTCGGTATGCATCACTGCCCTGGTGGTTTCATCTGGTAAATACAAGCCATACCGAAAGAAGAGCGATCGCACGAAAGGCAACTCTTCGAATTCGGATAGGACAATGGGATTTTTAAGTAGCTGCCATTCAGGCTGCTGCGGGAAGAACTCGTAGATGAACTCCTTTGCATCAGTGAGGAAGTAGTGGTCATCGTACTCGTAGCGTAAGCTGTCGGTTTTACCCTTGGCACCGATTTTGGGTGCTTCCTTGGCATTGACCAAGTGCCGGGCTCCCCAGTTGCACTGAACAAACCGCCAAGCTCCAGCCACGTACACGGCGTTCCATGAATTGCGGAATCTGTTGTCTTCGAATTTCACTCCTGGTTGGTAACCGGCGCTTTTCGAGAACCCTTTGATGACAACGCAGTGGAGACCGGCGTAGCTGAAGTGAAGTTCGGGGAAAAAATATTATAGTTAATTGAAATCATAGTACCTGATGTTTGGACTCGCACAAGTTTTCAAAGTAAGCTGTTTGATACTGAATCGGCACACGAGATTTCGTTTGCAATCTAACTTGTGTTATACTTGCCTGCACAGGCGCTTGAAGAGGACATGGTAGCTTTCGGTGCCGTACTTGATGCCCCTGAGCAGTGCCATGGGAGTGTCCGCGTGAACGTTGTCGTCGAACTGCATGGTATTGAGATTTTTGACCGTGATCCAGCGGAAGATGGCTCTTGCGTAAGAGAAGGAGCCAAGCACGCATCAATATCCATTGCTCATCGTACAGGAAAAGTTGTATGCAACCGTACCTGGCCTTTTCCACATCGCCAACGCAGTGTCCCGTCAACATACGGACAAGGTCAGTGAAAGTCTTTTGATCCTCTTGCGCCACCTGTGCGTGTAGACGTTATTAAAAGGTGTGCATGAACCTTGCATGTAGCTTAAATGTATCTTACATTGATGGCCACTTGATCCAGTTCTGCAAAAACCAACGGGTCACTGTAGATGTCAATTTTATCATGCGTAGCTGGGGCAGGTGGAGGCGGTTGAGAAGGGTATGGCACCTGATCTTCCTCTCGAAAGTAACCGTACTCTTCTCCCAAACCATCTCGGATATTTTCCCCATCGCCATCTCCTTCATAATAGCTATTTGTCTGTAACAGCAGGCATAAATCAATCCTTTACATTCTATGTTTAAATTGACGCTTCCAACTCATTTCAACGGTCATATCCTTGAGGCATTGTGCGATTTAATGATTTGTGGAATGATGCTTTAAAATTCATAGCATCTGCTGGCTAATTACTAATTATTTGAGACATAAATTACCCTTAGGAACTCGGTGCGCTTCTCGTTGATGAGATTCATCATCTCTTTGCTGTGTCTTTCGACAAGGGCTGCGGTGGCTGCCCTTTCTGATTCTAGAAGTTTACGGGTGGTCACCTCCCGCTTTTTGTCTCTCTTTAATGTCATGTTCTTCTCCAGGTCCTCACGCTCCCTTTGATGTCGAACTGAAAGTGCTTTCTGCTCATCGTTGGAAATCTTTCGCTTCTTCAATTGCATCTCTTGCTCAAAGCGGTTTGCAAGTTTCTCCAGTTCCAGCTCCCATTCTTCCTGCAATCAATTACCAAAATTTACATCCAAGGATCATCTTCTCAATGTGAGTACATTTTAGTTAATTTTCAAACTTGCGTAAGATTCGTTCCAATGAATTACATTGATCACCATAATCCGAGGTCCTTATATATTTAAACTATAACCTACACTAAATGAATACGACACCTGCACATGACAGGCGGCATTCGAAGTTTCTTATGTATGGAACGAAAAACGTCCAAATGTTTGGATCTTGAAATATTGATTGAATATTTGGCTATTGTAATTGCTAGCATATTTATTCCACATTTAATTGTGCATTTTACTTGGATTTGGCGAATGATTTGCTTCTCTTCTTCTTCCCTCTGTTTTGCGAACTTCCGGTACAATGCATCCTCTTCCTTGCGGTGTAACATCTCCAGCTTGGTTTGTGTATCTCGGTCCTGTCGCAAGGAACAAACAAAAAACAAAATGACATAAGGAATTTTTTTTTGTGGGCGGTGACCTCTGCAAAACGTTGACCCTTGCGCATCAGCAATGGGTAATAATGTGGTGTCTCTTCCGGCCTTAGGACAACATTCATCGCTTAGATTACATTTTATCGATTATTATTTGTCTTGCCCGTCACGCTATGCCCCAAAATTTCTGCTATATTGCTCCTTGTGCCAAGCCTGAGGAAATGACTTTTCTTGATTCGATCAGGACTTGAATTGCAAATATTTCAATTCCATTTTTTGTAACATTTAAGTTTCCTTATTTTGAAAATAATTGAGCACATTTTTGTGTCCTGCACCTGCAATTTTTTTTACCCTATTGCACTGCATGACTGACTTCATTTTAGTCGATGAAATCACTGACCAATTTTTCTAAATTCCGTTGCGCAACGACAGTTTACCAAATCACTGTTGTTGATCTGCTTCCTATAGAAAATGTCCACTCTATTCTCACGCATTCTAGATGATTGCATTTCCTTTTCCTGGGTTGGTGATTATATGTACACGGTAGTATAGTGTGTTTTCAATCATTATGCTCTGTGATTGGACAATAGAAATAAGTTCCAAATGCAACTACTTGACATCATTTCCCATAATGCAGTCTACAAAAGGTTTCAACTTCCTCCACACTAGTGTGAACTCTGGATACAAATACCGCTTCTAAATTGACTGTTTGTTCCATGAAAACCCCACTTGTGTATGTTCCATAGTGACACTTCCCTGTAGATTGTACCAGTAGGTTTTTAGTGGTAACCTTGGCTAACCGGGTTTCCGGACCAATGATTTCATTCTGGTGGTTAATCTTCAGAATTGGCCACCGATTATTATTAAAAAAACGGAATTTTTGCTGCAACTTTCATGTTCAGTAGGTGTAATATAAGCTTGGCGTGTGAAAATTATGAAGCCACTTCAAACAATCTAAATGGGTCAAAATGAAAGCTCAATTTAAAAAAAAATATCTATGCATGAATATGAAAACAATTCTCCCAAAATGCCGGTTTGATTTCAGATATCACTAAAGTTCAATTTTTGTCATTTCTTTCTTTCCATAATCTTTTTTTTTAAGACTGTGCACCACCCATGGACTGTCCTTGATGGTTCAACATCCGTTGCAAAAATATATTGTAGTAATACTAGTTTTGTAAATTGTTGGTTTTGCTGTTAAAAAAACGGGAAACTTTCTGAATTTGACCTGTTTCTGAAATCAGGATTTGGAAATAGGCCTATGCGATCTGTTGATAGGGCAAACTAATTTCAGAAGTGTTATCTAAGGAATGCAGGTTTTATTGGTTTTTTGGAATATTTATTGGAGTCATTCATGTCTGGAAAGATACGAGTTGATGACTTGGCATATAACGTGCTGAATGAACTTATGTCTCTTAATTTCGCAAGAATGTCCTTCGGGAAGGACAGGAAGTAGAAAATCGGAGGACAGCTTGTCAAATAAAATGATAATAAAGCAAGCTCATTAGGTGCAGGTTCATCCCACGAACACGAACAGTTTTTGGAAGGGGAGAGCGGATATAGGAGTGCCATTTTTCTGCCATTACATTACATTGCATTGCAAGGCGTAATGGCGGCTTTCAGAATTGCTTTTGCTTGACCCCCTTTCCTTTCCGATGCCTTGCTGTTGTTGTTCAAGCTGCTGAACTCGACCTTTTCCACGAGTTCATCCCACTTCCGGATTCCCAATTTGGGCAGATCTATTAGGGAACTTGCATTAATTTACCTATAGTTTACAAACAAGCACTTCCATCGACAATCGAGGATTGCCTGATGGAGTGATCTGATGGAGTTTAATTGCTCACTTTGCAATATAAAGGGCTCGTCATTATTACAAGTAAAAGTGAAGGGCAACGAAGGAATATTGGACATCCTTGGCATTGATTGGATGGAATTCGCCAAAGTACAAATTATGTGCACATGATAAAAGTTTTCCCAAACCATATCCAATACTGTTATTGGATGGCAAACGCCCTTCTCACTTCAATTCATACAGATTCATTCATTAGATTTGTACAGTTTGAAAGCACCCAAAAGAGACATAAATTACAAAGGCAAATTTTACCTCTTATTAGAAATTTGAGACTCCAACAAAAGTGATTATACATAATCTCATGGTTTTAGTGTTTTTAATTAGAAAACAGTATTTGAACGAGTGGAATTTTCTAAATTTGGTTTTTACTGTCAATCCTGAGGTAACTCTGCAATATTTGAACGTGATTTGTTTAACTAATGATTCGAGTATAGTAAAAAAAAACACGTTTAAACCAAATTGCATTCATACATATATGTTACGTGGGCTAAATACCATGTGGTGGTACTCGTAAAAATAAATAAGTAATAGCCCTTATGCCATCGTTTGGAAAGGAAAACATTGAGCAAAGTATGGCGGCTTCCAGGTTCAAAAACCCATATGCAAATATGACGTCATTCATTTGGTAATTTACATACCAGGTAGTCATCCATATTTCTTTCTCGATGTCGAAGGTAACCTCTCTGAAGTCGCGTCGCATGTAGGGCGTGGCTTATGTGAAGGGCACTTGCGTCAAAACGCCCATAGCCCCCTACATCATTATGAGGTCTTATGTCCCCCGCATCAGGAGATGATCCACCATATCCTTGTACCCCGTACCCACCAGCCCCAAGATGTGGTGACAAGGGCCTTTGGTGGTTGTTGCCATCACCAACTCTGGGAGCCCTCATGTGTGGCTTGATTCCAAGGGCTTCCGCATCGAATGTGCCCTTTCCTGCACCACGGATCTGCTCGTTCACCAAGTTGGAGGTTTTGGGAACATTGAGAGCTGTTCGAATGCCCACTGAGTGTCCATCCAGGTGTCCAGGTCCTGATTTGGGCACGTGGCCACTACAGTAGACTTCCGTGTCCGAGTTCTGATGTTGGTTGTTGAAGTAGGTGCGTAAAGTGAGTTTGGTGCCACACACTGCGCACTTGAAGCACTGCTGATGGAAGAAGGTGAAGTCCTTGAGAGGACCTATCTTGTCCACTTGGTACACAATCTGGTTGCATCTGAGACAGGTGTTTTCGTAGAAATTCATGATGGTGATTGTTTGGATCCCGCCAAAGCAGGACCATGCAGGCGTCCGCACCCAAAACCAGCTCTCTTCTACCTGTATTACCTGATTTTAGCCTCTTTACCTGTTCGTTTGGCCACCCTCTTTTCTGAACCACCCCTTGGATGCCAGAGTAGACTGTCTCTGCATTGGCTGTTGTATTCCAGCATTATTATTGCAAGGCCACGTCACGCAGGTGGGTTGTTGCCTCCCTCGACCAGTGAGCAGCAGCAGCAGCAGCATAAAAAACAATAGCCACAAAATCACGTAGACCTCGCTTTACGAAATTCCATTTGCAAATTATTCAATTGACTGAATTGAAGAGGGCAGTTTATTAACTGCATATTGCTGAAATTAAACCCAATGCAATTAATTGTTGTGAGAAAACTTTACTATATTGCATGACTCGTCTGTAATGTTTGAATTGTGGGTAAAAGTTGTAAAGGAAATTATTTGGCCATCGATTGCTCGAGACTGAAAATTGAATCTCGTATTTAAAATTCTAATATTTTCATTGTATTATGTTGCTAAGGTATGTTTTTTTCTTCTAAAGGATATTCGTGTTTTGTTGAAATATTCTGTAAAAAATTGAAGCAAATGTCCAGTTAAAATGGTCTATTGAAATTCCGGGTATAACGTTTTTTTTTGGGGGGGGAATTGGCATGGCGATTTCATTTGTAATTTATCCGTTACAGCCGATGGTTGCCAATAATACTTTATAGCATAGTACGTAATACTTTTGTTGTTGAACTGCACTTGCTATTTTTTTTATATAATATTTCCCTATTTTATATACAATTGGAATACCATGTTTAGAAATGCAACTTCTCAATTGCCACTGGTTGAAGTAAAATTTGTGTGCAAATGACTTTATACTGTAAAGAATAAATCATAATGCAGCAATGCAGGTTGCATTCCAAATTTCCTATGCATGTCACGTTTTCTTATCCAATTCAAAATTAGTCTAAACGATAATTGGGGTATTAACATGCATGCCTTGATCGTGATTACTATGATAATCAATTCCAATTGGGAGTCTGCCTTACGTGGAGAAATAAAAACTGCTAGTTTAATCACTTGCGGTTGGTTAAAAATTAAAAACATATGAATGTTTGATAATTCTGGGTACCTTATTCTGAAAATTATAACCAAAATGAGTTTACCTGGGGAAAAATGAAATTGGTGTTTTATATGTAAACATTTCTTTAAATATTATCATTGACCAGTTTTATGCACTATAAACTAACAGCGTAACTCCATTGTCTTCGAATAAAAGCATTGTGTATGGACCTGCAGTTCTCAAAATGATCAATTTGTGTGGGATAAATTTGTAGTGTATAGTATAAAGCATTTATTAAAAAAGGAATGCATCCCTTTCTTCAAATGAGAATTTCATACACAGTATAAAAAATATTGCTGTTTGACGGGTGAGCGGATCTCTGCTAAGTCAACGACCTCTATAGTTCTATGGCATACTTATACTTATTAGTGTGGGTTGTTCAAGTGTGCAAGCTCTTATAATAAAGGAAATGATTCTCGTAATCTCCATTGTCATCGAGAAAAAAACGCCTTCACTTTTTCCTCATAATCCAGTTTTTGGATGAGAAACCAAGCCGTTATAGCAACACTAATAATGCTTACAATTTTGAAAAAAGTTATGCTTAATTGTACTTTCATATATGGTTATATATAATACCTCGTTGGGATACTTACTCTTAATAAGTTCTATAGGACTGCTTCATATTATTTAAGATATCACTAGCACAATTATATTAGCTTGCTATACAAACTAAGAATATTGTTTAACAACGTTTACGTTAATTTCAATATGCAATTGTTGTTTGGCACCACCAAACCAGTAATGATAGCCGTCATAATTTATTTGGCTATCTCTTATTCCAACGTCGATTCGAAATGAGATTTTCTGCGTAGTTTTTAGCTTTCCCGAAATATTTAGTCTCCAATTCGTAAATGGAAGGGTAGTCGCCACCTAAATAAGAATCTTCCACCTGCAATTTGAATGAATATATAAATATAGCGATAATAATTAATTTTTTATAATGGTCCTTAGTGCGTCTTACTCCATATATGTGTGCTGGCCTGGGAAACGTACATGGCTGACAATTAAACTGCCCCATACCAAAATAGTCATCAGGCAAGCAATCGCAGTTTTGGCACACATCTTGCGATGCGGTCATCGCCAGGCGCCTTGCAAAAACGTCCATAGACTTCTTGACATCCCTTTTGTTAGATCCCAGTAGCCGAAGACCGCTGAATATGGTACCATTGCTTTCCAGTGCAATGGGCACGCAGATGTCTTTTGGTACAATGGCTTGGCGCCGAAGGTCTTCTTCACCTATCAGTTTGGACTTGCGGAAATCCTTGGATGTATACGCCAGAGTCCCATCGAAACCTTTACAAAAACGAAAGCACATTTTGAAAGCACGATATTGTTATTAAGATATTCCATGAGAGACCTGTACCATAGATGATGTCAGGGTTCTTTGAGCTCAAATCCTTGTACACAATATCATGCAACGTAATGCCATCTTCGAGAATCATGCGGTGCATTTCAGGATACCCTATCTGCCGTGTAACAAAATTGAAGAATTCAGTGTGGAGGAAGGCTTAAAGTTTAAGTCGGATAATTATTACCTGCATGTCCCAGGTTGCACACTCAGAGCAGGCTATCAGTATGAAAGTTTTAGCAGCACCAGGCCGGAAAGGCAGCTTGATGGCGAATTGTAATGCACCAAAGACGTCCTTGTTGCCATGAATTGCTGTAAAGTTGGACAGTGATGGGGCTGACCGGGCCTTGCCAAATATTGCGCTACCCCATGTGTGAACCTGAGGCGACTCGTAGACGCCATACCCACCAAACACAACAATCGCATAGCTGCAAAAACAGACAAATGATCGATAATAATTACGTTCATACTGAGGAGGAAGATTGTTTTCTTCCTGTATACATGTATCATTCATATGCATCATTGGCTGTAAGCCTACCTGTTGTTATGTATGCGGTTTGAGCGAAGTGTACTATCTAAGGAGTGCACAAATTCGCCAAAAACTCTTGGAAAGTTTCGATTGCAAATCTTGGCTTCAACTATGAAGACAACATCAGCTGTCTTCAAATTGGTCTTCTCTTGCGCATTTACTACAATGGTTTCACCCTCGTGTATAACTTGTCCTGTGGGCAGATGGCAGGTTGCTGGATAAAACAAGAGGATACATATGGATTATTGCACATGACAAGACATGCCCCTTATTAATTGTTAAAATACCGCATTTTCTTGGCAATCTGAGTAAAACATCATGAAAGTGACACGCTTGCATGTATGCTGCTTCGGCTGCGCAAGTATCTCCCTGTTCGGTGCGGCACATCTCGTAGAAGCGTTTTGGATCCACCTGTTCTTCTCAAATGAAACTGTTGCATTATATTGCAAGGACCTTGATTTTACTACACAATATTACTGACCGTCTTGTAGCAGTTGACCATGATGGATGTCAGATTAACCAAATTATCCCAACAAGTTTGTTCTCGAGGTTGAGTTACAATTCGCTGATTTATGAATTGAGTAGACCTTCCATCAGAGCATCTCGAATTTCCAGTTAGTTCCCAGGTATGATAGGCAGTTCTGACATTTGAAGTATGCTCTGAAGCTGGTTCATTATCGTAGACACCAAACAGACCGATTGTCTTGCCAAAATACCACCCGGATATGGTGACGGTGCACACAGCCAGTTTCATGCAGCATGAAACCTCAAGGCCAAAACTGTGGTGAAGTATCAAGTTTGTCCCCTGGCGCTTGATAACTGTTTGGGAGAAAGTTACAGGAAGTTCGACTTTGCGGTGATCAAGAAGAACCTGGTCTGAGGGCAACATGTTCACTTGTCTGTCATCAACAAGGACCACCAAAGAATGCTGCCCATCATTGTCAACGTTCACAGCCACCGAAAAGTTGCCATCAATCACATCCGATGTGAGCAGATAGGTGCACCTGGTTTCAGGAAGTTCCATTGTTCTCCCGTTAAAGGTCACTATATGTCTCCAGCTGACCAGCAGTGCCTGAGCTGAAATGAAAAGTGTCAGGTGTTACTATACTTTGGTTTGCTGAGTTCATAGCAAATTTCAGACATTTATTTCCCCCCAGAAACATTTAATTGGAAATCACAACATTTCAAGCAAAAACCACACAAGTTTTACTTTTAAGTGTTTACTAGTTTGCTATCAGTGCATTTTCTTAACGCCTTGAGTAATACGAACAATTGTACCTTGGAATGGTGGCATCCAATACGTGTAGTCAAAGACTCGATTGATTTTTCTGTGCCAGTCCACAAGATATGGTGATGCTGGTGATGCCATATGCTTGTCTGAAGTCCGCAGAGCTTCCCAAATCCTGAACAGAGGTGCTAGCTCGGGTACATCTCGTAATTTTGGAAGACTCCTTAGAGATGCCCAAGGAAATGGTAGATGCTGGTCCATTTCAGCAGCTCCTTCGTCAAAATCCACCGTAACCTTGTTCAAAGAGTTGAATCTTTCCTGACTAGTCTCCAAACTATCCCCAAATGGTGACACTATCCGACTGTAGAGGCTGAACAATGTCCAAATATTGAATGGCCGTAGTTCATAGTAATCCAAAATCCACAGCACCTGCATTTCCAAAATAAAAATCAAACTTCATTGTCAGTAATAATTATTTCCAAATATATTGACCTTTTGTTCTGCTTGTGACCACGCTTCGCTCGTTGCATTTGTTATTGACCATGGTTGGCTTATTTGCACCAGACACTGCCAGATTTCACTCAAGTGCCGTCTTATATTATCCACTAGTTTTCTTTGAGGTTCTGACAATTGCCGGAGCAAGAACTGTCTAAAGTTATTTGCCATGTTTTGCATGTAATGGATAATTTGTGATAGGCCTTCTGTGACATGGTGGTATCCTGCTCTTAGGCTTATGTAAAGATCGCTGCTAATCACAATATGTTTCACATCAGTTGCTAGTTCTGCCAAAAAGGTGACCACAAATCATTTTCTCGGCCATGTTTTAATATGGGAAATATTGTTACCGAAGTTATACCTTGAATTTTGTGTGCGACTTCTTTGCAGGCGTCAATGAAGTTTTTGGCAGCAGCTTTCAGATGACTAAAAGGTGTTGGTATTTGGGCAAATTCAAATGCAATATCTTTGCCAATTGTGCTTAACCTTGCCACTATATTCTCAAACCACAATGGTATTGACTGCATCCAATTGCTGGCTAGATCCCACAATAATAGCAAGTTGTCCACAGCTACATCCATCACAGTTACAAGCACAGTTTTGGTTATAGAAGCTGGCTTGTATATAAGCCATTCTATTATATTAATAACTACTCCTTCTGACAGTTCGCCAATTATTCCCAACATCCATCTGTAAGCTGCCTCAGCTGTGGCAGTTATGTTTTCCCAGCCCAGATTGGTATAATCCCTAAAATCAGACACAAAGTAAAATTTATTCTGCTATATATATGAAAATTTGAATAAAACCTCACCATGCTAGTTGCATGACATTTTCCAATGCTTCCAAAATATCTTTCAGATAGAAGTCATTAAAGAACGTCATGTAATTTATTGTATCCATGACCAAAAGCCAATCCGTTTTCATGAGTGCAATCTGTTCTGCGACATCAGCCCTCACTGGCCCCAAGGAATCCCAAGCACTGTCAGTAAGCTTGCTCCATATACCACGAGCTTTGTCCAGTATGCATGTCGACACATAACCAACAAGACTCTGCACTGTACTTTGAACTCCTCTAATATTTTCAACCAGAGAATCCTATGACAATAAATGCATGTGCAATTATGGTGATGGAATACATGCATAATACCTTCCAACCAGCAATTTACTAGTACATACTCTGATTTGTTCGTGCAAGTCAGTGTGCCAATAGAAACGACCTGTTGCAAGGCGAGACGAATTAAGATGTACTATTCCATGCAATGGCCATGATGCTTGAATGCCTTTTCTGTGCAACATCTGCGCTAAGAACGTTTTGTCATCTTTCCATCCAATAACAGTGCTGAATCGGTCAATTAGCTTGTCTGCCAGATGTGAGCACAATGGACAGTATAAAATGGGGAAGTTGCCATTACACATACACCAAAAAAGCAAATATTCGAAGTGTATCTATTTAGTGACCTTTTGTGAACGTAAAGTTTGCAACCGCCAGTCGTCTTTCAACTTGCACTGTGCTCGATAGGTTTGCAAGAACCATTCCATTGTGTTTGCACTCGGCCATCACCTCAATGTCACCGTCAGTGTTGCGGCTCATATTTCCAGTTAGCGTAGACCTAAACTCTGGGCCGTACACCTATCAATATTGTTGTGTTGAATATGCGCACCGTTATTTACACAAAAGCCTATACGTGAACATTGCAAGTGTTGCTTACCTCTACAAAGATTTTAGGAGGCTGTTTTTCAAATGAGGCCCGCATCGAATAGTCAAGAGCGTGCCACGAGAAATTTGCATTGGCATGTGCTTGACCATACATTATGCCTGCTAGAGCCTCAAGGCTGCAGTTTAAATCGGATGGACCATGTACTGCGAAGCCTCCCACCGACCATCCTCTCATTTCGTCTTGTCCAATGTCGTTCACATTAAGCACAATAAACGCATCATCCTTATGATTCGGTGAATACTTGAGGCTGGTATTGAACATGACAAGACTGTGGCCTTTTCTTTGTGTGCATATGGAACTCTCCAATTCCCAGCTCTTTAGTTCAAATACTTATTGTAAGATTTAAATGAAATGGCACAGTATAGGGAAACTTAAGCCCAGTTGTGAGATTATAATAAGGCTAGTTCCCATATAAAATATATGCACTAGTAAACTACACGCAAGACAAACTTACTCGCGTGAGTAGAGGATGTATTATTTCTATGGCAAAGATGTGGTCCAGTCCTGTATCGTCGCTCCGGTTCAAGTGAGACAGAAGGACAACAAGGCGTTTAGCTTCATCGTCATTTTTCTTCCAAAGTAGTTCAAGCTCTGTCTCTGATCTTCCAGACTCTCCCTTTTGTTTTCTTGGTGGCTTGGAAAGAGTGACTCTAAGATTGTGATGTGGTCTCTGCCATTCGATTACGATTTGTGTGCTGTTACGCCGCGCGTTACACACTACAACTGGCTTCAGTATATCTGCATGTCCTCCTCCCCACAGCAAAGTTGCATCCTGAAATAGAGACCATCTTTCGATAAAAAACAATGATGGTGATGTTTCTGATTAATCAATTGCATTGCGGTTCCCTTACGGCAGTGTAGCGATCTTGCGATTTACGTTGAAATGCACCTTCCAAACGACCTTTGTGTCGTGTGTGCGAAAATTCCAATGCAAATCTTCGGTCAGATACTTCTGCTCCAGCCAATTCTGCATGTACGTATATGGCATCATTTCCTCTTCCAAAAGATGCATTGGTAGCTATTGCGCTCGGTGTGCGATCTGCTCCCACGGAACCTCTAAACGAGTGCCATGTACTGTTAATGTCCACCAGCAACCGTAAATCCTTTGAGTATCCTCCCATAGACATTTCCCTGGACAACTCTGCTAAGCCTTCAATGTAACGTTTCCCCCTGAGGCTAAGGTGCGCTTCCACCGATTGGCCATTAGTACTTGACACTTTATTAAAAGTCGAAGAAAATCTTGTCATCGGCGCCCAAGTTGAGATGAGTGTGATGTTGGCAAAAGCCTTGCCTTTTTTGGACAATCCGGCGGCATTCACATCTAACCTGCTCTTTCCATCACAATCAAATCTTAAGGAATCGTTGATGGAACTGGTTTCCATGGACAAAACCATCAAATGCTCAACATTCGCACTGAAACTCTTGCATTCCCTGAATGGTGTCTTTGCTGTTGCTTTTGCTGTTACGTTGCCTAAGCTCGCTAAACCCACATTCAGATCACCTTGCCAATCCCCTCCCGAGAATGATATGATACCTTCACAAGGCCCAAACGCCTTCTGCTTGGATGCAGCCAGCGATTCGCATATCATCCGAATCTCGCCTACAGCTGGTTTTAAGAATGTCCCATTTCTTGATGAAGGTTGCCAAGAAACAAGTACCTGTCCACCTTTTCTGTTAGACTTTATTTCGGCAAATATACTGATAATTAAACTTGAATCTGGAAGAGAAATGTTCAAAAGGGGACCTAAAGAGGAATAATCAATTGCATATGAAAATTTAGCGAGTACATCCACTTTCTCGTATCCAGTCATTGGAGTTTGTGCATGCAGATTAACCATTAATAGCCCATTAGAATGGGTTGTCATGGCATTAACTAATGTCCGTTCGTAGCCAGGTACGGGAAGTTTGATATCGGCATTTATTTCTGTATTGTCCCAGTCTCGTCCACGTCTTTCTACATGCAACCATATTCTGTCAGCGTATTCGTATGGGGTATGGGCTTCAATGTGAATCCCTCCTCCACCGTGTACATCGTTTATTGTGTACTTCGAGGAAGCGAAATATTCATCCCCTGTAGCTGTGATTAGAGTAGCACTTCCCTCGACTCCGCGTGACATTTTGGCGACGCGGCTTGTCCAGTTGATGAATGGCAAGTGAAGGAATGGAACATCCAGATGAGCTTCACAGGTGATGCTGTTTGAAGAGATGCCCAAGTCTAAGGAAACGTCATGGATCATCGTTGCCTCTGTTGGCGTTACTAGTCGAAACTTAACTACTTCCGAGTGACCTATTCTTTGAGCTGAGTAACTAGATTTCCAAGGACCAGATCCCAACTTAGGTGATGAAATAACGAACTCATAGAGTTCCTTTTGAAGTTCCAGTGCGAACTTGTGTTCGCTGCCGAATATGTTTAGGGAGGTTCCAGTGGAGATGCCAGCACCATGTGTTAGCCAGAATCCTCTCCATGTAGTTTGTGCTAATCCAGCAGAAGAGACATGAGAAGTAATAATGAGGTCTACACCCTTCCTGTTGTCGAATTTCACAAGAATGTTTCCAACGTGTGTCCGAGAAGGAAGTCGAAGTGCCTCTAAAGACAATGTTTTCCCCGGCTGGAAGAATCCAGTAAGCATAGTAGAATGCTGCTTTGAGGTGATAGTAGCATTAACCTTGTAGTTCTTATCCACGTATACCTTGGCACTGATTTCTGAAATGTTTATGTCGGGGATTAATGTATTCCGAAGATTAGCTGTTACCTGTGAAAAGCTACTAGTGGTAAGGGCTTGGGCCTCGGTAATCATCTGCCGATTTTCATGTGTGATTCCCAGATTCACTGAAGTGTAGCTCTCATTGCGAGCAATAAGAATTCTAAGTGAGGAGTTAGTCGGTTCTAAAGTAGCCTGGATGTTCAGAGGCACTGAATTGTTGCGCGAAACAGCTATGAAGGCGTTCACTGTGTGTTCAGGATACCAAGATAAACAGTACCGGACACTACTTGCATCATCTTTCACCAGAGCATCGATACTAGTATTTATCCGGCGTAATCGTTCAAGAGGTGTTAGGATGGTTAGCATTAAGACAGATCTGCCTGGTTCTGGACGACTTAGAGAAGCTTTACATTCTACTTGTAGATCATGGGACCATGTCATTTGAATGATGGCGTACTTGCTGTCACGACTGCCTCCAGTCCATTTGAAACTTCCATCGACGGAAATATCGCCTATATGATCCTCTGGTGTTTCCAGCTGCAACTGCACCCCTGCAGAGTCATGATTGAATCTACCATGGCCGGAAATTGAGGCTTGCCATCCATCCTTTTCAACAAACCCAGATATGGTCGTTGTGGTAGCCGCTGCGTCAAAACCTCCTTGCAACTTGAAAGCACTGAAACCTGGGAACGGAGTTACTAAATGGATCCTGGCCAAAGGAGCTATTGTGTCAAAGCGAATGCCAGCATCCACTGACAGTTGGGCTTTTGGAGACCACTTAGCTCCAGCTTGCACACCCAGTTCAATACCCGGTGCAAAGTATGAAGACCAAACACTAATGTTGCTCCAGGTCTCTGTTGGGGTTTCCAATAATAAGTATGCGACTGCTGTGCCTGCATCATCGGCCCTTCGTATGTGAGCCACAGCTCGTGCACAGTAACTTCCAGGTAGATGTCTGCAAATGGTGATGGTAGGCGAAAGGTTTTTACCGTCATTCTCGTATTTGAAGGCCACCTCAGAGCTTCCATCGAGCCAATTTGGTATTGATAGCGTCCATTTGGCACTGACAGCCTTTGAAGTGACACTTGCGGCAATGTTGGCATTAATTTCACTATTGACTACATCCAGAGTCTCTTTCTGCACTTTAAGAGAATTTTGAAGCTGTCCGCGTTTCCAACTCTGAGCAACATCGATCTTTAACCCGTTCTCGAATGGCCTAATAATGTCCAGGCTAGTGTGGAAGTTGAGACGGTCCATATATGTAAGTGTATGGTTTCCAGAGATGGTGTAACCATGCCCGCCCCAGTCACAGGTAGCCCATGTGTTATATACCATGTTGCTGGTTGAATAATGGGTAACAGCCATGCTGGCTCTGGGAAAGTCTTCTAAGGGTGTCGTCACAAGTATTAAGGCATCCAGGGATCCTTTTCCAGTACTCCATAAGATGTCCAGTCCGGATTGTTTGTCATCATGCTGGACGTTGAATTTGGACAGCAATCTTGATCCATTCCACGTGTTTGACACAGATAAAGATGTCTCGGGCCACCAATGTTTTGTATCCATAACTTTGATAACGGTGTTGATGCTGAAGTTTCCAGCAGATAATATTGTTGATGTCAGTAGGACTTCTCCTTTACGGAAATCTTGCCACCACTTGGCGACTTCCTCATCTTCTTCACTGTTAGTTTTCCTTACTTCATCCTCTTCGTCGTTAGTTTTTCCAACTTCGTCCTCTTCGTCGTCAGTTTTTCCGACTTCCTCCTCGTCGCTGTTAGTTTTCCTGACATCCTCGTCTTCAATATTGTTTCTATTCAGTGCCGCCATTGCCTTCCACTAATAAAAATAAATCGTATAAAATACATGAACACCTCAAATACACTCCTATTGAACTTGGTTCGCAGATTAAGTTAATTTAACATTCATCAGATTGTTTGCTAATCCATACTACCATTTATACTTACACTGTAATCTATTTTTGTGAAGGTTCCATTTAAAATGATTTCCTGAGATGGTAACTTGAAGAGTGCAGTTAGGGCTGCAATGACATGATTATTATTCAATTTGTTGCCATTAATTCTGATCAAGGCTTTCCTTCGATCTGGGAAAGACACCCTCACTTCGTTGTCGAATCTCCCAATGTCATCTTTCTCGTGGAATAGGACTATTGATACAGACACCTCTTCATGTATTACCACGACTGCTTCGAATGTGGCGTTTAATCGACGGCCTTTCTTGCCCAATTTTAAAATGGCCCCGGACAACCTTGTTGACATAGAAAGAATTTGGTTGCAATTGCAAGAGGCAGCCAGCTTCGCATCAAACTCTTGGCTATTGAAGAGGCCATAAGCAGATGCTGAAGCATGTTGTAGAACAGAAAATGGAGTATGAAGGTCTAGGTTTGCCGAATACAAGGAACGATTCAGAGAAGGTCTGACGAGAGATGCGGATGCCTTGATGATATCTTTAGGAGACCAGCTCACAAACGTCATTGCCTTGGATTCAGCACCAGTTCGAGCTCGGCTCCAATTCACAAATGCGCTTTCTAACCCCTATTCAAAAAAGTGAATTTCAGGTCATTTAATTGTGTCATTATGATTAAATATACTCTAAACGCTCCAAATTTAACAGTCGGTTTTGACAAAAGATTTCCAGATCTATTTTGTTGATGACTGGCCCTATTATAATTGAACCCTACTTTAGGAGGGTGAAACACATTCAATGATAAAAATAGAGCCAATTGCGAACACAATAGATCTAAAAATCTTTTGTCAAAACAGCCTATTCAAATTGGAGCTGCTGGAGTATAACTACTTTTCCAGTTTTTAAAATAAATGTATTATCTAAAGCTCTGTGTTTGTGAAATATATGTACATGGAATGGAGTTTCCAGTTGGATGAGAGCTTCATTGCCATCGTAGTTCAGTTCACTCCAAGATCTTCCTGACGCTGTTACACGTACATGACTGCTTTTAGCCCACCACATTGATGCAGAATTGTTCCAGCGCGACTTGCTCCTGTTTCTTTCCACAGTCATCCCAAGGTATTCGAGCCCATTGATTGGTGTCGCTGCTTCCAGAGAGCCTTTTACTATACGGAATTCACCATCTTCGCCAAAATCTGATGAACTGAGCACCATAGCCAAGGAGGCCTTTTTCGAAGCCTTGGCCCAGTCAACAATGCCTCGAACCTGATATGCAAAAGTTCCACTGTCCATTGACCCACTGCGGGTGTGTTCCACTTGGAAACTTGCTTCACCGTCCATATAATCACCATTGGCGTATGTGCTTTTCAAATTCGGCCGGTTCACCTGACCAATGGTTAAATTGAACTTATTAGTTGGATTCCATTCAATGTCAGCTGCCAGTTCCCTGATTTCTTTGTTGTATTTGAGCCGAGCGAATGCGAATATGCTCTGATTTACAGTGCCTGATCGTGTAGTTTCAACAGGTGATGTGCCAGGCCTGCGGTGGAGGGCCACTTCCAAAATCTTATCACGCACGTTCCTTATCGTTATACGCCCTCTGTAGGTCACACTCGGCTTCCTATATACCACGTGAAACTTATGTATACCTGGTGTCTTTGGTGGCGTTATGTAGTTGATTTCATTCGAATATCGAAAGCCCGAAACAAGTGTCTCGGCTTGTAACAAACCACCATGCTCAAAGGCTGAAAGCAAAACTGTAGATTGAAGGGGCCATGATGGAGCATCTATTTGCAAACTATGGTTGGCCCATGTGTCTGTGTACGCACTCCAGTATTCAACGATAGCAATTCGCTGAACATTGAATGAATCCTCGCGGACAAAACGGCATTTGTAATGGCTGGGTTTCTCCTCTCGGATTAGTCCGGATACCTGTGACCTTTTGTTTGCTAAAGTTAGCGCCAAACGACCAGCGATCGCTAACTGAGTACCGTTTGAATTTTGTACTTCTGCCTGTTAAACCAAGGGAAAGAAAACAGTCAACATATGCAGCAAGCTGAACGAACATATCTTTGTTTTACCAACCTCGATGGCATATAGATTTTTAGCAGTTGGCCAAAAGTCGAGTTTGGATCGAAGAAGGAGCAATGTGCTCTTGTGATTTAATACAATAGATGCGTTCACATCTTTCCTGGGTAACCGTAGATGAAGTTGTCCATTGATTTGATGATCGTCAAGTGTGCCTTCATACGTAAGCATCTGCTGGATGAAGATCTCAGGGTCTTGGTCGTGGCGTTGCAGCGAGAAGATGTTCTCCAAGTGGCCTTTTGCTCTTGCAAACTCCCAAGTGACAACTGTGCTTAGGCTTGGCAAAACTGATAAGGATACATCAGCTGTAACACTGAGTTTGGTTAAGCTGCCTCCAGATGGTAACAGGTAGCGGAATTTGGCAGTGACATCCACGGTTTCTTTCTTCATTCCAGCAAACTGATACACTGCAGAAGTCTCTGACGCCAGACTACTACTGGACATGCTTATATATCCTCCTACGTTAAAATGCAAGGCTGGAGAGTGAAATAGCGTGTCGTAAATGATACTGTTAGCTGTGTCATTCTTGACGATTGAACCTGTAAAATGAACACATCGACACTTGATATGTTTAACTGTCTGATGTAGGAAAGTTGTTAAGGCAGTCTTACATCCCAGTGTGATGGGTTTTGTAGTCAAATTCTCAACCGTCAAATTAAACGCCAAACGGTGACCTGGTTGCACGTGAACATGCCCCTCGATTTGAACCAACTTTGTTCCATGAGTGGCGGCCACCATCAGTTTGGGTGAATATTGTGTGGCTCTCTGACTCTGTTGTATCCTAACATCTGCAGAAATGTCAAGTGATTCCGTGCCATCCACAATGAAGTTGGCTCGCAGAGATTGCCATGTTGGTTCATGATTGTATGCCCCTGAAATATAGAGGGATTCGTTACAAATAAGGTTTGATGTAGGAAATTTAGTTGATTTCTATTTTATATCGAAATTATATTCCTGGGACTGGTATATATTTAGTGGTACATCCTACGTAACTGTGATTGTTATCGAGACCTACAGCAAACACTTACCTAAAACTGCCAGTTTCTTATATGGCGTAAGGATTTTCAGCAATATGCTGTTATTGCGGTCATTGAAAGCATAGTCAATTGTCCACTCCCTGTCGATGACAGATCTTGGTGTGTCAAATTTGAAGAGAAAACTGCGTGGGATTTTCCAAGATGATAGGCGTTCATCCTATTCCCATTAAACACAAAAACCAAGCTAAACACAATTTGCAAATGACATTTTGAAGAACTCTTCGCTTACAGGGAATGCTTGGAATGCGTGTTCTAGCCGATACACAGTCAATGAAGGATCGGTCTTGTTGAAGAACACAGTTATACTTGCTGGCCCTGTGAGTGGGAAATAAGGGGCCTGATCTTGCAACGCAGATGCGTTGGCATAGGCTATTGCCACGCAAGGCTCCAAACCAAGAGCTTTAACGGAAGATAAGCACCACGAGGCAACTACGCGGCCTTGGGTGATACCAGCCAAAGGCACCTTTTTCGCACCATTTAGTAGCATCACAGAAGATCTTTCATACAGATCAAATGTTAAAAGTTTGCTGAGAAATATACATATACATATACTGTGTACTGTGAACCTGATATCTGCCATGTTCACGACATCATCTGGAACATAAAGACGAGCACTGAGGCGTCTACCATTCTGAAGTTGCATATTTCCGTCTGCTGTCATCAGCATATTGGCAGTTACATCAAGAGCTATTCCAGAGCGACCCACATAACTGTCAACAGTTAGGGCACTTGACATAGCCAGAGAGGCACTGAAATGGTTTTTTTTTTAAATATTATTACAACTGAAATCGTGGAACAGCAGCAGCCGTGGAACACCTTGCCTTGGTCTGATGATGCCTTTCATTTCACAGTTGCCTCGATGAAGATGTCTGATGTCGAACCTGCCATTGATCTTCATATGCAAGTTTAGGGTGGAATTGAGTGAAAGGATCATTGGGAATCCTAATAATGTTGGCATTGTCATTGTTGAGTCGATGATCACGAACGCTCTCGATGTGTCCACTTGCCGATCCTCTGCCAATTTCTCCAGTAGGTCTGCAAGACTTAATTCTGACCACCAATAAATGGCCGAATTGATCGCATTGGCGTCTTTGCTTGAATGCCAGAGTTCAGACCCAAACAGTTTCATGGACGATGAAGCACGTGGGGGTGAGCTTTTTTTACGCTCTGACAATGCCTTAAAAGATGGTTTCAAATGCATTGACCTACTATAGGGCTTACCATTTGGTAACATGAATTAAATTATTACCAATTGAGTGATGGCTTGAAGTTTCTGAAAAGGTGACTGCCGGGCTGTAACACGCCGATTGTTAACACTTGTTTGTATATCTTCTGGTCGGAATATCGATTCGAGCAGATGGTCAAAGCCTTCTAATCTGGCATTGAACTGGATGTACAAAAACTCGGTCAATTTATTCAATATCTAGTGGAACCTTTACATTGAACTCTTTTACAATCAGCCGTACGTACCCTACTGCAAACGCTGGATTGTTCAAATATTTCCGCTGATTATAAACAAAGTCCACAGCATAATAACCATGGAGAAGGAGAGTTAATTAATGTGGATTACCTCAAACAGATTATAGGAGTTCCCAAAGATGTCTGCCGTGACGTTGAACATGAATGACCGTGGCACGAAAGAACTTGACGAGTAGACAATATTGCCTTCAAGTACGCCACCCATGTCTAATGTCTCAGAATAGATGGACTTTTCAAGATAGCGAGAGTATTTCCTTACATCCAGAGGGTACTTGTCTGTGAGTATCTCGTCTGAAAGGAATTCCTTGATGGCCAGCTTGCAGGGATCCAAAGATTCTTGCAGGTTTGACATGTGTGACATTACGAATCCTCCAACTGGGAATAATGATTGCAATGCATACTATAATTTGTTTCGGCTATCGTGAATAGATAAATTACCTTGAACACTATCATTCATTTGCAGAACTTGGCGGATCATCTGGATAGTCTGTGTTGTTGGGCAGGCCATGAGCTGCAAGTAAGCGGCAATGCGCAGTTCACTGTCTTCACCAGCACTTGAGAATGTTCGCCACAAATTGCTTCTCTGAAAGTTTTTGCAATTAAATTATGAGCGGTTTGTGCAGGTGATGCTCTATTACCTTACCGAAATTGTACAGCTCATACGCCGGAACAATTGAATGGCTGCTACACGAACTTCATACGTGTTACGCACATTATTCGCGCAATCTGTTATTATGGATTTCATGTGATATTCAGTCACGTGCCCTACGTTTGCCAGAGCTTTCAACGCAACAATGACCTGTTGGATGAACTGTAACTATCAATGGGCTTCAGGAATTACTGACTGATCCTACCTGTTCCTCGTACTTGTCAGGCACATTTCTGGAGCAATGCTCAGTTGCAAAATTTGCCATTTTGTGAACGAATGCAGTTGCCGATGGAAATGAGAGGCAATCTGTGGCGTTGTTTCTTCGGCATAGGGTATTTATCATTGAAGAAATGGTGAGTGACAGTCGAGTGAACAAATTGTCCATATCCAGCAAAGGCTATATTAGAGAACATTTTACAGTTGACACGCACTCTTTCCAGCTAGATAATGACAATAATTCGTCTGTTCTATCAATCTGGAATTTTCATTGAAGTGAAGGATTATAATTAGGGATTTTTAATTATGACCTGTATTAACTCTGGTCATTTCTAACCTAATTGATAGTAATCATATAGATTTTATCATCACCTAGTCTGCTTGGCTCAGTGGACTGAGCAACCCGGTAGTAACTGGGGAAACTCAGGTTCAAATCTGGGTTATGCTTAGTGACACCTAATTAACTGATTGAATTAATCAATTGGTTCAAAGACATCTGATGAGGCGCTAAGAACTAGCCGAAACATAAGTAATGTCTTTATAAGTGCATAAGGGTTTTCTTATGACTTGAACCGAATCTTGGGTGATTTGGATCTTCTTTCTGAATTTGATGTGGTAGAATATTTTTTGTCGTTAATCAATAAGCGAGAGCATAAGGTTTTTTATATGAAAGTTTTGAGAAATCGCATCTTGTCATATGGTTGTTAAAAGGAAATAACAGAACTGTTACCATGAGAGCAGTAATTGCCTCATCTGTGGGGTTAGCAGCCAATCCAAGGGCTATAGGCCATCCATTAATCTCATTCTCTGTAAATGCTCCTTGCACTGTAAGTTCTGTCAGCATCTGAAGTGCGGGAGCCGTAGCTGCCATCGGTAGTGCATCCCGCAAGTACTGCCTAATAAGTGTAGCTTAATATACATTGCAATACATATTATGTATTGTTATCTTATCAGATTTCATAGCTCACCATCCCCGATGTTTGATAGTGCAGATTTCATTAATGCTCGCCTGCAGTTGTTTAAGCTTTTGCAATGAAAGTTGCTTCACTGCCGACACCAGACTCCAGAACAGGTGGACCCCGTTTTCGGTGTGATTACAAAATTGCATTATGGCTGTCTTAGCTTGTTTGAAATGTCCGTGATCATCTTCATTGATCGCTCTCTTATAATCGTGATCGAACAGCAGGTTGCTGGCAGTTGTCTTCATGGCAGGGATTATGGGGAGCTTGGATTCCGTGACACTGGTCAGTTTCAGCTTTTGAGTGGCCATTGTCTTTGCACCATTCTCTTTGTTGGAGAACTGTTTGATTATATGAACTTCTGTGCAATTGATATTCTGGATCAGACCATCCGAAATATTGTAGTTGCATTGTAGGGAGCTGTTCAGAAATGGATCTACGCGATCGTGCTGTAAGTTACAGGTACTGATTGAATGGATTAATGTACAGCATGTAGATGTCTAGGTATGTATATCAAAATAGTTACCTTCAGGTTACTGTTACCAAAGTAAGGAACACCTCTTACAGCCGATACGAAATTAACATTGTTCTTGCAACTCCCCAAATCTTTAATCTTCTTCATCTCCAATGTGGTCCAACCGTTAACGATCTCATATCTGGTTGGGCAGTCACCATGTACATCACGCTGTCAATCAAGTTTCCCATTCAGTAACAGTATTCACAATTTCAAGTGGTACAGTAGAAGCTCGCTAATCCGGACTTGGTGGGACCGGAGGTCGTCCGGATTAATGAAAGTCCGGATTAGCCGAAGTACATATTTTTAACCGGGAAAAAATGTTAATGTTTTGCATATGCTAAAAGAAACCAATAAACTGTATAACAGACATTTATTTTATGTGCACGTACTGTATTTTAAACATTTAACAAGGGAAACAGTTGCAAAGTAGGAGCAAAATACAGTGAAAGCTCGCTAATCCGGATCCCGCTGATCCGGACGCCCGTTAATCCGGACTGGCAAAATAATTAAAAAAACAAATAAAATGATTAAAAAATAAATAAAACAATTAAAAACGCATTTTATTTGTTTTTTTTTAATTATTTTGCCAGTCCGGATTAGCGGGCGTCCGGATCAGCGGGGTCCGGATTAGCGAGCTTTCACTGTACATAAAATAATCTGTATACACATCATACCAATTGACATTCTTAATACATAGTTTATTATTTGAATCGTATAGAATGAAATAATTTTGTTTAACATTAAAATTCAGCAACATAATTTAAATTACGCGGATTGTGATTGTGGGCATTTGTTTTCTTTGTGTTAATTCCAAGATGGTTTTAAAGCTTCCAAACAAGTTGTCATATTGGATATACATATGTAATCACAATGTGAAATGCTCATGTATTACTTCTGAAAAGGGCCGACTCCGTATGAGGTCCATGTCTGAGATCTGCAGAGCGGACAATATGCCTCTCTTGACGTTAGTTACCCAAGTAGGGTCCTCGATTGAAGGACACACTTTTTCCACGACGCCATCTTGAATGGAGAAAAGTAACCAGCTGCGTTCCAATTTTTGCCTCATCTCTGTAGATTCTACTGCAGAATCTGACTGCCGTAAATGGCAATCTTTCAACTGAACACCATTGCCAATTTAGTTTCACCGTGTTGCATTGGAATATTGGGATTGATAAAGTAAATTAAGTACCTACCAGCATGGCCATTTGGCATGGACCAATAAGTCTCCAAATTATTTTTGCTGCAATATGAACACCACTTGTGATGCTATTTGTGCCATGAATGCTGGACGTCACCTCTCCACCATAGTCGTATTCATAAGATTTGCCAATCTTAAATTGAAACCTTTTTGTTTCTGAAATCATATTTCAATTTGCTTGTATTGTAAGTGGGCTACTAATATAACGAGTGTTCGGTAAAGCACCCCATCAAGGTCAAGATGATTCTAACTGTCAGATTTTAGTTGAAATTTGGGGAATTGTTGGCCACAGAATTCTGAACAAGTTTCCCAAAACAGATTGAATATTTGAGGCAGAAATCAACATAATCTGCTGATAATCTGAAAAAGTGGTTGGATGTATTTACAAAATGTTTTTCAGACCTGTGAAAATTGTGAGAAGTTTGCAAATTGCTGAAAGTTTTTTTTAGGTTTTGAAAAAGTATTGAATTTATTTATAATAATCTTTAAAAAACAAATTTAATGTTTATATTTTCTATATGAAGTCAGTTGTCTTTTTAATACCCCATAGTACGTCAATATAACCAATAACTGATCGTTATTATACATAATTCGAAGCGTTTTCAAATCATTTCATCCGCCCCAAAATGTAGTTTTACCTGGGCATGTTTTCGGAGCACAAACCGTTCGTCCATTTGGTAAGGAGGATGCCAATGTTACTGCTAAAATTTCCAAAGTCCATACAGTATACTATGAAACTATATAGCAAATGAAGGAAAATTGTAATATTTTGGGGAATTGCTCACCAGCGGCCAAGCTTAGAAAAAGCGCTGACATGCAAAAGTAGTTAATATTCATATTCAGCTGCACTTTGTCAAGATTCATGAAATGGCTCTAATGACGACCATCTTCACTGTCATTGCATTTCATGAAATTATATGTGCAAATAGTGGAGGACTTTGGACAGAATTGACCACTGACATTATATATAGGCATTCAGCCAACATTTCAGAGAAAGTAATTGGATATATTTGTTGTGGATTGGAATTTGTCATCGTGCAATTTTCAGCGAACAGAAATGCAAAGGTTAAGTTTTCCGATTACTAATTCAATAGTATATCACTTATTGTTTTTTTTTCATTTGTGTTATCACGTAAATTCTGTGTTTACTGTGTATCCGCCTTCAAGCTTGCAGTTTCCTTAGGGGGTTGAAGGGATTAGGTGGGGGAGAAATGCCAAACATAGGGACCAATGAAATATTGTAATTGGTTGCTGGTAGCCACGCCTGAAAACGTCACCCGACGACTCATTGTTCCCTATGTTCGGCATTTCCCCCCTAATCCCTTCAACCCCCTAAGGAAACTGCAAGCTTGAAGACGGATACACAGTACAAAGTAAGTTTAATTCAGGAGATAATGTTACGGTTTAATATATATATTATGTACTTCGAACCGGTTATTATAATTGCATTGCAGTGACGTCAATCGGCAACGTTCCCTCACAGAAAGTGAAAAGTCGCAGGGTGCCATCATGGTGCCATCATCACAAAAGGTGTGTCAAACAAAATGGTGTTTGCTTTAATTTATTTTGTATTTGCAACAGTACGTAAGAATAAATTTTTAAGCATAGTGTATATTTTTTTTGTGTGGTTCCAGTAATAAGCCTACAAAGCGATCGAAAAACTTGGTTTCTTCGCAGTGAAGAAGCTTCGAAGAAATGTTTTCAAATTCATCTGGTTCGTTCGTTCGATCAAGGTCCAAAAGTATGTGGAAAAATGTGAGTCAGTTTTTCATTTCCCATAAACAATTCGGCCCTAAAACCATATGTACATATTTTCATTAGGCATAAACATTCTGATTGGTGAAATTTTTCCCTGCCGAAAAGATAATTTTTTTCGAAAGGGGATGCGAAGAATTTCAAAAAGGTCATTTTGCATCAAAAACGTAAAAAATGTCGTTTTTCTTCAAAAACAATTATTATAACAGGGATTTTTATTACTTGTGCGTTTTTTGTAATTATGTGTGAAAATGCGGATCAAATGTCTAAGAAAATGTTTTTTATTTATTTCTGCTCAGACACCAGATGGCGCTATGTGCAGCAAATGAAAACTGGCCATTGGAAGCCAATCAGAGCATCTTGATTCTTGGTGAGCGATTTCAGTGGTGCTATATAGTTGAACTATACTTCTAATAACCTTGTTAAAGGCTTAAATTGCAGCATGGGTTGAAACTTGGTTGAAAGACGTTGCTAAAATCGGTAAGATTAGTTGAATTTACTAATCAACAGTGAACAAGATTTCATTGTCGTTCAATTTGCTTTTCTGAAGGATATCTGCGATCGCAATCGACGGAACTCCGGGAAAATTTCGACACAAAGTAGGCAACTGGATTTGCGTTTACATTTTGGTACTGGGAGGTCAATCTTATTATCATGCAACCTTTGATTTTCGATTTAATTACTATCCCCACTCTTGCTACTATTCAACTTGAAAAGCTTTCTTTTGTGTTCCTCCTATTCTTATCATTAAGAATTCCCCAAAAATGCCTGAAAAAACGAAGAAAGTCAAAAAACGTCACAATTTGTAAAAAATGATCAAAAAACGTCGAAATTTGGAGAAATGATCAAAATGTCAAAAAACGTCGTTTTTCCTCAAAATGTAGTTTTTGCTCAAAAAAGTCGTTTTTTCTCAAAAATGTCGTTTTCCTCAAAAAAGTCGTTTTTCCTCAAAATGTCGTTTTTCCTCAAAAATGTCGTTTTTTCTAAAAAATGTCGTTTTTTCTCAAAAAAGTCGTTTTTCCTCAAAAAAGTCGTTTTTCCTCAAAAA
>WWPM01001622.1:0-24299 GCA_023279145.1 Glomeris maerens | reverse complement strand
CTTTGAACAAGCGCGCGACATTGCGAATTGAACATATGTATCGTCGTACCCAGGATATATCACAGCGAAATATTGCAAATGAATATAAATAAATTGACTAGAGTTTGTTTAAGTTGTATCACTTCTAATCTTTGACTGAATCCATTTTTCCCCTTTTTCTTATCTGATATCACAGCACGCTGTGAAACCAGATGACTATTTAAATATCGCAATCTTAAAAATCTTCTCGTTTTGCAGTAAATAGTATACATCCTTTCATGGATATTGGGAAATTTTTCTTTTAGCAAGGAAATGAGTGAACTTATAACGTTTTCCTCTTTGGATATATTATTTCTGTGAATGCTATAAAATATAACCTCAAAGTTACCAATAGTTTCTGGTAGACCTGAATTCTGGCATTTTTATCTTCCACCTAAACATTTAAAATTGATTACAATTTGCCAATAATTATATAAAGAAATATATTTACTCGCCACAGTATCTGCATTGTACGCTTCACTATTAAAATGCAAGCTTTGGTTTGCAGACATATCTAATGATATAGAAGAAGTAATTTTTATTATTGTTCCATTCTACTAAATTCCATTCTACAATCTATTAAAGAAAAGTCAACGTATTAATTTGTTTTGATGAGTTTATCATCATAAAAATACCTTGTTATGGATGCTTGCTGGCAATGCTTTGCCTTGATGCTTTGCCGAGCATTCATTTGACGTCATAGCGATGTTAGCGCCCTCTCGTGGCCGACGCGGTGCAACTGCATTTGGACCCCCCCTGGCCGCGTGCAATGCGAGTTTTCAAGTAATAGTGTTTTCCGTGCGATTCGACCGCGTCGCGTGAAGCGGCGTATTTTATTTTGTTCGTGTTTTGCCACAATTTTGTTGCAATTAATCGTGTAATAACTTGGATGCGATGGAGAAGATTCAGGAAGAAAACATTTTCATTAAGGGATTAGTGGATCTGATTCCACCACGTCTTTATTTTGATGCCGAAAGTTTGCGCCAAATAAATGTCGCGAAACACGCGCACATTGACCAATTGAAACGCAAGAGAATTTCCTTTATTTTTTCCTCCTGAACTTATTAAATTGTGCCTGAGTAATTGTACCTTGCCTTTTTCTGTGTGTATTACTAACAGAGATGAAAGGGAAGAAATCGAGGATGTCAATAAACAAAAAGCAACTGCGGGCAAGATTGGATCCTGAAATCCCTAAAACAGTTTCTCAGTTGCAAAACACTCTAGCATCTTTTGAAGAGAATGCGAAACTTTCAGGTATGATAACAAAAGCAGGCATTCGTGATTATTGTTAGCGTGTGAGAGAATTTATTGCATAAACACATGTGACAATTTAAAGGTCCAGCATATGCGAATGGAGATGCAAATACCGCAGACATTCAAGAACTGAAAGACAAATTGAGTACCAAATTGACAGAACTAAGAGGTAGATAGTATATCAAAATGTGGTCTACAGTTGCATTATTTGCAAGTTGACACCGGTAACTATAGAAATTATTTTTATTTGTCTACAGGTAAAAGAAAACTTGCACCTCCAACTAAAAACGAAAAGGAAAAGAATCGTGCTAAGCGACAAAAAGTCAAGTTGAAAGTGAAACAAAATTTGCCGGTGATAGTAAACGGTGGTACCGGCAACAACAATCCATCAACATCTACGCATGATGACAGTGGGGAAATAGTATTTGGCAAATTGGATTTCTCCAAAGATCCTGATGAGACCGAGAAGATCCCAACACTTTATTCGGGCAAAAACTACAAGCACATGCTCCAGAAAGTGCAAAAGCGCAACAAAAGGCTGGATAAGTTGCAGGTGCAAGACGAGGAAAAGGCGGACGAAGTAATTAAAGCGAAAGCTTGGGAGGCTGCCATGTTGAAGGCCAAAGGTGTCAAAATCAAAGATGACGTCGGTATGTTGAAGAAAGCGGCCAAGAATCAAGCGCGTAAGGCAAAGAAAAGCAAGAAGGCATGGGAAGAGCGTGAGGAAAACGTACAGAAGCAACAGGAGCGGAAACAGAAGCGTAGGAAAGCTAATATCAAAGCTAGAAAAGATGAAAAGATAAAGAAGAAGATGAAAAAGTCGATTAAGAAAGGCCGGACTCTACAATGAATCTATCGATACGGTATTATGTATGATGGCTGTTTCGAAGTCATTAAACATGCATTCTCCTGAAGAATTTCTTGTACCACATGTAAGTTGTTGCCGCTGACAACGAATACCTGAAATTTAACGTGAAAGTCCACTTTTTAAAATTAATGAAAATGCAGTTTTGATGCCAATTTACAGTATACAGTAGAACGTCGTTTATCCGCACTAATTGGGACCAAGGGTTGTGTGGATAACAATTTTTGCGGATAATTGAACATGCGTTTATTTAATGCAGAAAAACACATACAGAACACACAATACTGCTTTTAGACCCTTCTTCGCTATCTAACTTCGATGCATAGCTTAAAATTTCTTCTTTTCAGGCTTTGATATCATAAACAGTCCTCTTTCCGGTCTTATAACAACGACTAAGGCTTCAATTACACTCGCCTTTATCGAGTCTATTGATATTTTACCTTTTTTCTCGATTGATTAAACATTCCGATTTCATTTAACTTGGTCACTACTCGTTCAGGTCTTGGTTAATACTGTATCAAACCGCAATTTGACTGTGCAAAAGGTGTGTTTCAGGAGTGCGGATAATTGACGTGCGGATAAACGACGTTCTACTGTATTTAAATAACTAAACATGATAATGCAGCACATAAAATAATTAATTTGTGGAAATTTTGTTGCTGTTCATGTTAATAAAGTTCTATGCATACAACGATGTACTGCACAGTACTTTATTTACATTTTTAGGTAGCAAAGAGTGATATCTAGTAGAATCTGTGTAGCTACACGATACTGCTCAATTGTCAAGTGGCTTACCATGTTAAGATGTAGGAAAAATGTTCATTACGCAGCGAAACACGAGTTTGCCCACCAATTGGACCTCCTTCGGTGGTGCTGTCTACAATAAAATAACAATATGCCATTGAAATTAATGGAATTTTTTAGCTTTGACAGTTGCATACTTCTATCAGCATCTAAGAAAATGGGAGCCGTATCACACACTGCGGCCATCATATCTACATCTCTGTAATACCAAAGACCAGCACTTGGTCTATTTTCTGGCATGAAAGGGCTTCGTTTGTCTCCTAGGCGGACTACTCCGACAAGTTCCACTTTCTTTTGTGCCTGAGTGGTAAAATACCATCACCCATACTAGGAAATGATAATGTAAATAATAACATGCCATTTGTATCCTACTTCATCTTTGATATTAGCCTTATCCTTAGATGACTTGTTTTTTGGAATCCAACCTCTATTCACTAAAATGGTCACACTGTGCAGGAGAAAAATGTAAGTTACTGACAATTTTCAACAATGTGGCCGCGTAAATAGTTTTCTCATCCGGAACTCTCTATCGCTTAGGTGAAAAGGTGTGACCACGTGAGAACCAGTTTGGTCCGAACTCGATATCAAGCCGCCTCCCGATTTGTTGTCATCCTTCAGTAAAGTCCTGGGGAAAATGTACATCTCTTTGGAATGGTCAAAAGTTCCAAGCACTTTCACCTTGCGGTATTCCAAGTTGCTAAGTTCATCAAGGCTATAAGTGCGAGAATATATCGTGTTTATCATTAACAATTTGCCGATGTGTGTCGTGAAATACGTGTTAGGATTACTCTTCGGGAAGCTCAATGGGTGGTTCTCTGACTTTGTCTTCAAGCATCTTGATCAATTCAAGCTTCCAGTATCTTCTCTTTACTTGCCATGTTCCAAGACAGAAAGTTGCAATTGGAATTGACTGTAATGCATACATCCATGTGAAGATTCAGTGGGGAAAAAAGACATGGGACACTTTTTAGTGTGGACCATCTGGTGGTGCAAAGTGATAAACCGAACCAGGTTTCCGTGAATAATTTGGCGAGTTTTACTATACTTTTAAATGCAATTTCATATTTATAACGCTTTAAGTTTTTTAAGCACTAGATGGCGCCAAGGAACTTCACGTGTTGACTACCAAAAGCCAGTAGCCAGATGACACAGGTGATGAACCGGCACCACGGATTTTTCTTAATGTTGGATTGGTCGAAGTTGATGAAAATTTCTCGGTGATTAACGTACGTCCAATTTTGGATGACTTCTGAAATTTAAAACGCGCGCGATGTGGAAAAATTAAATGGTCGATCCGAAACATCTGCGCACATCAGAGAAGCTCGGAACGGAATAGAAAAACCTGCGCAACAGCAAAACAACGTTGACAGAATTGCTGCATGTTGTTTCGATCACTAGCCACAACGATATCGTTTTCAAACTCTGACAAAATAATCCAGTAAAATATCGGTATAGTTGAGCAAGTGAGGAAAACGGCCTGTAAACATGTGACACTGGTAGAGGAAGAGCGCTGGGCTGGGTTATCCAGGTTATCACGCCTTCATATTTCGCAATTGGTGTTTCTAGCGCCGAAGTGATAAACTCCGCCTATAATGGGTGTTGTCTTGAGTGACGTCAGAAAGCAAGGTTCCAAAAATGTCGGGATATTAAACTAGGACTTTCATTTTTAAAATTGTACACATGCCCAAATAATTCTCAGCGATCACCTGTATTAAACGCTGATAAATCTGTACTCTTTCTTGCTATAGGTCGAAACCCATTTTCACATTTTGCCGATTTCTGTGGCCATTTGCGCATGCGATAAGGAGCAATCGCTATACGTAGACTTCAGGTTATTAGCAACGAATGGCGATTGGTTTAAGAGAGCTTATAGGCGTGGCTTAACTTGTAAATTGTGATTTCGAGATCCCGATTTGGCCTCGTCAACTTCATTCGTTGGTATTTATTTTCTTCTTACAATAGCATTCATATCGCGATGGAATCACCGGTACTGCATCTTATCAGTACTGATCGTGAACCTGCTGCATGCTGCAAACTGTAATCGGCAATTAATTTATTCCACAATCGTCTTTCTTGATTTTGATGCTATCCAGACACCGTACACAAGTAGGTTTGGTTTGACATTTTAGGCTTATGGCGTTTTCCTAAACCGACAGATGTTTTTCACATGTGATTTTGATTAGCTGGGCGTTAGAAAATGAAACTTTTGAGCACGGATGTTATTTATTGAGAAAATAATATGCGAATTTGGTGATGTACTTAGTGAAACTTTGTGTGAAACGGGTGTGGAGACTGTCATTGCACTTTTGGGACGGTGACGTCATCAGGAGTCAACCCAAATTACAATGTGCAAAAAATAATTTGTGACTAAGCCTATGAATCGAGGAAAAATAACGTCATCCGTTCATTAATTGCAGATGATGTCGTTAACAATATGTCTTTGTCTTGTCTGCGTATCGATAATATCTTCTTCATTTAATTTCGTAGAAAAATATTGAACCAGGAAATGGTGGTTTCTTTACGTGGTTTGAGGGAGATGCGGTTCGGTGATGTCACGTGACGTCATGATTAGACACTTTGGGGGTCGTTCACTAATTGCGTATTTGCATGTCTTGATTCCCAACGAGGGGGAAGATATATTAAAATTATGTGAAGCTGCAATGAAGTAACTATATTCTGCAGCTTTATTAAGAAACGATATCCAAAACAATCTTGACAAAATAAAGAAAACCTATTATGTATATATTTGTTGCATCGATGTTTTTCTTTTTGTAATTTTAGTTTCAGAGATGTTATTTGAAAGTAAACAGAAAATGCTTCTCATTTGTGTTACCAGATAAGTCTCTAAAATTGTGGCTTTTGAGCTCTTTCGTGTGACATTGTGTATTATCTACCCCTTGCTTGTATTTTTCGAAAAAAACACTGAAATTTCTAAATATATAATAGTAGTTTTCGGTGTGGATGTGTACCAGATTCCTTTATTTGCACATCTTGCATATTTTCTATTTTTGCTAATTACGCCAATTAATTTAAGAAAACTAAAAAATTACTAGTGGAACAAATATAGGCTTGTTGAGAACATTCATGTGCACATTAACTGTGCGTGACATAAAAGTCCATATTTTTCACCGAATGTACATGGTCTGAGAAGCAATAAGGACGGTTGTGCAGGAGATGAGGAGATGAAACAAATATATGCAGACAAAAAAGCTGATATAATTTCAGTTGCTCTGACAGACATGCTGATAGTCATTTGGTTTTGCAAGTTTTAGTTAGCACCGAAAACAGAAATTGACATCCGTTTGCAAAATGACTTCATTCCATTGCAAGACAATTTTGAATGACATTATGTTATAAAAATGTTGCGAGAACTGATTTTTTTGTTGTCACAATTACTTATACTACTACTATTGTGTGTTGCCCGGAGGCGGTTGTAGCATTATCATTCTCTGTGAAAAATGTATTTAAAAACTTGGAAAAAACTACTGAATTAGAAAAAAAGTTTTTTCTGATACTGTACACTGGCTGCAGTGAACAATTGTGCTTAAACTTTTGTGAAAACTATAAATGTGCTAGTTTTGCGCCATTATAGACTATGCGATTGTGCGTATATATCTTGAGATATTATGGTCGATTAAAATGAACACGCTGGGAATATGGGTGGCAGGACTTGGGGGTTACTTTGTACCATTGAAAGATGATGGCTTCAGTGACGTCATACGGTTTCCTTGGAAGCCATCGATCGATTTTGTGCGCAGTTTGGCATATTATAGTGTGAACCTGTCCAAGTTGGACATGGTACGAGATGCGGACGGCATTGTAGCCCCATCGTCATCTGCATCTCACAATTTATACACGTACACTGAAATTGGGTTGCATTGGCAATATTGCAGGCTAGTAGCACACCCTGATGGCCCAATGGCTTGATAAGCATCATCGAAAACACGACGACTTCTCGGAGAGCTGTGGTTTTGCAGGCCGAGACTCGTCCGCATACCAATGGCAACCGAAGATATACTCGCCATCAAGAAGAATCCAACTCATGAGGACCTTCAGCTTCTGGCTAAGCTGGAAGAGCTGAACAGGTAGCATAATTTTGCATTTTCCATGATCTGCCTTTACATATACAGTACATTATATGCTACAATATATACGTATATACATATGCGTAACATCGATTCTCATGGTAACTTCGTAATAAGAATGGTACATACATCTAAATTGTCATTAAATTTAGGCGTGTTTTTTTGCCATTTTGATTTACTTCGTTAACACCACTTTTAGAAAGATGAAATGGAGGTAATGGTAAAATAAAGTGTATTTAAATGGTGTTTTTTCTTATTGAAGAAATGCAGGAATGGTAGCAGCTAGACATAGTGGAAAATAATTGCCAGTTGCCGATTGTTGGTTATGCCAATGTGGATGCATTCAGTTAATATGAACAGAAGTTTTTGCTGGGATTTGTTGCGAGGAAACGCCTGTCTCCAATCGACCGTTTTGTGGGTATGGATGCAAGGGTCCATTATTGGTATCCCATTGGGAACTGCGTTAGTGCATTAGAAAAATTTCTACGTTCATGTATATTTGATACGACACGCCCGTATAGCGTGCTTTTTAATTTAATTTTATGAACATGTCGTGTGCACAATTAACATATGTACTGTGTCTGAATTATTGAATGTGTAAAATGATTAAATTTTACTTGGTACCCCATACATTTTATTGTTGTCAGCGCAATGTACGGTATGTAAAAATACGCCCACTTGTGCGAAGGGACCGTCCATTTATAAAGTACGTATTTTTAGTCAATTTTCCACCCCCCTTCTTTACGCAGGCGTCACACTGAACCCAACCCCTCCCCCCGAACGTACACATCGACTATAATTATAATTTATCAAAACTTTTATTTTGTATTTAACTTGCAGCAAATTTTTCTTTACAATGGTTAATTAATCCAGGTTTCCAGGTTATCAATTACCGTTTGATCGCCAAAAAGTGTGTATACGTATACTCTTAGAAGAAATCCCCACTCCCCCTGACGTTGTATGATAAAGTTAGGAAAAGTTGAAGATTTCTGATAGTTAGTTCTTAATGATGCCTAAAGTGGTCAATAACTGTATGCATATGTAGTGAGAAAAAACATTATACGTGCATAATATGTTGGGAATCACACAACTTCTAGCAACTGAACCATGTCCACGTGAACTTTTGCAAACAGTCTGAAACAATTTTTAAGTCCCAAGTTCTATTGAAATAATTCCACTAAGTAGCACATAATATAATTTTCTTTCATTCGAAACTCCTTTTGTAAAATCATTGAATGTAATAGCACATATTAAGGAAGTGATGTATGTACATGTGGAAACTGAATAATAAGATTTACAATGTTTCGTGCAAGCCACCGCTTTCAGGTAATGTTAATCAACAATGGACGTCGAATTTTTTGTACAGCAATGAGAATATACATGGAAAAATGTGCATGTGACTCAAAATAAATTGAAAGCAAAAATGTAAGCTGCGCGAGGGTAAATGCTATGAGGCGTTTCCGTTGAACTGTTACCGAGCTTTCTGGTGCGTGTTGGTGTTCATGCGGCCGGCCGTGAACATTCTGAACATTGAAAGGGAGCGAGGTCATGTGGCTTGCTCTGAAAATCCACATTTTTCCTACTAACCACTGAATGCATGAATAACTCACCAAACGCCATGTTTTTGAATTTCAGACAACTAGAGTCGGACTCAAAATCGCTAAATTCTTTGGGAACTTCGGGCCATTCAAGAAAAAGCTCGGACACGAGTCAGATCTCCATTGCATCTGCAACCAGCCAGCACAGCAACACGATAGAAGAGGACCCAGAAGACACGTGGCAGACCTGGGGAAAGATTGTAGCAGAGTGGGAACACTACAGTAAAAAGAAAACTCAATATGTCAAGGTACGACAGCCATATTGCGTAATATAATTCTAAATAAAATGTACTTGTGCATTTCAAATTAAGCGCAAACGTGAGTGATGCTGTTACATTAATTGCAAAACAACAAATTTTTATGTAGGTAGGTATATGCAAGACAAATTTAGAAGTAGGTGAATGTGTGACTGGGTACTCAATCCCATGATTTGCCGGTTTTTAAGTTGAATATTTGACTGTTTATTCATTTTCCTTAACATTTTTTTCTAGTGTTTAGTTCATCTTCATAATAATAAAAATCATACCTATTTAAAATTTAAAAATGTTAAACTGCACTATAACAGACTCTTAATTATATTGCAAAAGCAAAAAATATTCTTCAAAAGTGTGATTAATTGTATATTTCTAATAAATTGTATGCTAGCTTCTCCAATTTTAATTAGAAATGATTGAACAAGGGGTAATGGTTAAATTTTAAATAAATCATGATTAATAATTTCACATGTAAATTGATCATATCTGTTTATGAATTATTGTTGTTTATTCATCTTTAGTGGAACGGAAGTCTCATGATAAATTGTTGCTTCCGATACATAGCAAGCATTGTTGTATTTTATTGATCTTCGTTTGACATTTATGGATTGGTTTCCCATCATTGATTATTTGTGCAATGAAAGGTTTCTTGAAAAAATGAATACCCCTTTGATAATTATTTTAACTTTCTCGTATCAGCATAGCAATTTTTCACGATGAGTATTTGACTTGTTTGCTCCGTAGGATCTGGTCCGACAAGGAATTCCTCATCATTTCCGCGGTTTGGTGTGGCAGTTGTTATGCAGCGCTCACGATTCTTCGGAGAAGGAAAAATACGCGGAATATATGAAAAGCTCATCGCCATGTGAGAAAGTCATTCGGCGTGATATCGCGCGCACATACCCTGAGCATGACTTCTTCAAAGAGAAGGATGGACCTGGCCAGGAGAGTCTTTTCAATGTCATGAAGGTATGTTACGTGTTATTAATGCTTTTGTTATAACTGAATGCCATGGTTTGCAACAATCTAGTGCAGCTTCCGCATACGTGATATCATAATTTCTAATAAGCTTATTTTGAGTTTGACGGGCAGAACCATTGTGTTGGCAGGCATTTTGCAACTGCCATGTTTTATATTTAGTGCTTATAATAGGATAAATTGGACAAGGTTAAAAAAAAAGATGGGTATATTAAATTTTCTGATGTGGGTGTGTCATGTGTGCAGATAGTTGTAATTTCAGTTTAATCATAAAAAATAGATAGATTGGGAATGTTTTTTTTTGCAATATAGTAACTCTTGTATTTGCTCGTGTGTTTAATAATGTATTCATTTAATTTCCAGGCTTACTCTTTACATGATCGCGAAGTAGGGTACTGTCAAGGTAGCGCGTTTATAGTTGGGCTTCTACTTATGCAGGTCAGAATGCAGGCAGCTATTAGCATGGATTGTTCATGTCAATTTTGTTAATTTGATCTTTTTCCGCAGATGCCTGAAGAAGAAGCATTTGCAGTGTTAGTGAGAATAATGCAGGATTACAAGATGCGAGAGATGTTCAAGCCGAGCATGGCCGAGTTAGGATTATGCATGTATCAGCTTGAATGTTTGGTGCAGGTAATTGAACGGAATAAAGTTATGTATTATAGATTATTGTGGTTAAAACCGTGTAATTATTTTGATTTACAGGAATTACTTCCAGAACTCCATGTTCATTTTCAGTCACAAAGTTTGCATACGTCTATGTACGCGTCATCTTGGTTCCTAACTCTGTTTAGCACTACACTACCATTGGCGTTAGCTTTCCGAATCATGGACGTGTTCATATCTGAGGTATAAATAATATGGTGTTACTTTTGCATGAGGAACACAGGAACAGTATGTCAAATGAATGTTTTTCCTATTGAAGGGCATGGAAATGATTTTCCGAATATCCATAAGCATCTTACAGACGTCGAAAGATGAGCTGTTGGCGCAAGACATGGAAGGCATGATAAAGGTGAATTTATTTCAGATTGTGACTGCTATGCTTCTTATTGTATATATTAATGCTAGCCACATTTCAGTTTTTACAGAAAGATATGCCACTGTTGTTCGAATCTGAATTGGAGATGTTGATGAATACTGCATACCTCGTCAAGTACAATGTAAAGAAGATGCGAAAGTATGTTCCCTACTGAAATATAGGTTGATCTGGAAATAATTGAACACTTTCAATTGTTTATGATACTGTATTGAGGTTTCATAAATGGGCATTATTTCATTAAATTTGGGAGATGGTGTAAATTATTTTGTAAAACATGTTCCTATTGAAATAACACATAATTACTGACTAATGAATATTTAGAAGTGTACAATACATTTTCAATTGACCAGTTTTAATTTGTATATGGGGAAATTTTAAATTGTAATTGCAAGCAGTCAAATAATACGAAAGACGTGTCATAAAATAATACTAATTTCCTGGCAGATATACGAGTTTTATTACTTTGTGTCTGTACTTTCTGCACTTAATGCTGGATTACTTTTTATTTTGTGTGAGATTCATAACGATTAACTGTAAGGAAATTGTAGCATACCTTTTTGATTTGGTGTGTCATGACTGACTTAATAATTGTATGTATCATTTTTAAAATTTATAGACTGGAAAAAGAATATACTGCCAAGAGGACGAAAGAACAAGAAGAGATGGTGGAAATTAGAGTAATGACGTAAAACTGATTGGTTTATTAAGACAATTCATGACAATATATGTAATACTTTTTTTAGAGATTACGTACTGAGAACAGATTACTCCGGCAACGTATTGACAACTTGGAGCAGGAAAGTTCATCGCTTGCTGACAGATTGATTCAGGGTCAGGTGACTTTGGCTCAGGAAGCTGAGGAAACTTTTGCCTTGAAGAGGGAGCTAAGTGCTTTGAAGCAGCAGCATTTTGAATTTCAAGAAGTTCTCAAAGATGCCAATGAACAAATTCGTCGGCTTCAAGAAGTGCGTCTAGTCACTATTGCCGAACGAGGAGTTTTAATTGTTTTTAATGCTAACTTCTCGTGTTAGAATAACCATATTCAATCCGAGTTGGACAATAGAGATGCATCAGAGCTCATTCAAGTCTTACAAGAAGAGCTTGTCAATGTGAGACTGAAAGAAGCAGAGACTCAGGTTGTTGTCAAAGATCTGCGAACAAAATTCATGGAACTTGAAGAGGTGAGGTTGTGTCCTTTTTGGAGTGTCGGGTGCTGAAAGACATTAATTATCATTTGGATTGCATTTTCATTGACTTTTTCCCAATTAAAATTAAGGCCAACAAGAAGTTGCGGGAAACTCCCCCAGACAACAACGTTGCCCACCTTCAGGAGGAACTGAGCGCGTTGAAGCTTCGGGAAGCCGAGACCACTTTATCGATGCGGGAACTTAGTCAGAAGATCTCGGATATGAACTGCCTCTGGGAAGTGAGTTGCAACTTATTTTGGGCTTGTAAATGCAGGTGCAAGCACACTATTAACTTGTGGTGTAATCTGTCAGAAGCACTTGAAAGAATCTCACTCCGGGGAGAATGGCAAGAAAAAGGATTACAGCAAGAATGCCCTTCTTCAACTGCAGGAAGATCTGCTAACAACAAGGTTGAAAGAGGCCGCGTCGTCCGCATCACTCAAGGAATTCAACCATCGGGTTATGGAACTTGAGTGCCAGGTTGAGTCGCACATAATTGAACTCTGAAGCAGAAGTATATTTTCATGTCTAATGATGAAGTGGGATTTTGGTTAACAGAATCAGGTTTACCTGAACCAAATCAGGCGCCAAGAAGAAGAATTGCACACTTTGCAAGAGAAGTTGGAAGATGCGGCAGTGCGTGAAAGAGATTTCCATCACAATCTGAAAGACGAAATGCATAAACGGACAGATTTAGAGTCGAAAGTAAGTGACAAATGTTTTTCCGTTACTAATACAAAATTGCATTGAGATAGATTATTTGGCTGAAGTGGATATGGAAATGAATTTCTGCGAAATTTGGTTTAGCATAGTTTACATACTTGTGTTTACGCACCCAGTCATGTATCTAAATTTGTCAAGATATAGTACAAGAATTTGAACTCAAATCAACATAATCTTTAATTTCGGCGGCAAATTGTTGAATAGATAGATACAGAAATCTAGACTTCCGATGTGACACTGAGTGGTCTTGACTTTTAACAAAGATTTTTTTGATGGGGTACTTACAGGTTCGTCCAGTTCAAGTCTGTGCCCTAATTTGTATGTCCACATACTGAGGTCTTAACTAATAATTCTTAGAAAATCAGGCCAAGGCCGTACAAAATGCTTAATGCCTAAAATTGATGCAGTGCATTCAATTGTATTAGAATTTACAAAGTTTCTATTACGTTTTGCTTTTCAAGCCTGCTTTCAAGATTTCACAAATTGTTTTTTTTTGGAAATGCAAAATATAAGGAGCCCCTAGAAGCTGTTATATTTTTCATTCATCAGTGCTTAGAAAGTCCTTACTTTTAATTACATGGCATAATTTGTATGAATCCTGTCTTCAATTATGCCGACAGTTGTTGTTTTAATATATCATTTTATGCTGCAATTCTTCAGATTATATTCCACAGTCAACCATGCTTTGAAGGGAAACTTCATACACTTGTTTTGACACTGAATTTTTCACATACATTTTCTTCCAAATAACATTACATTTCTTAACACCTCGTTTTTCACATGTCGCACGAGTCAAAATTTGTACATTTCATGGCAATCTTCGTCACTTGTTTACACATACACTATGAGCACAAAATCGAAAAAACTTATTTTTCCCTTTTTACTTTTTTTATCAATTCTGTATTGGATTTGGCTGGTGTACTACTGTTAATTACTTCAGTTAATATTAATATGACAGTATTGGGAACAAAATCATGTGTAAATTTACTTATTTCACATTGTAATGTACTGGTCGTTTTACAGGTTTTGTAAAGTACAGTACTATATCCAATATCTCCATGTACTACTGCTACTACTACTACTATCTGTCAGTATGTTGCAATCACATTCTCTCTGTTGAGGTCAGTTGTTGGCATTTGTTGCCACTGCCAAGACATGGTGTATGCAGGTTGAACTTTGGGTGCGTTTTGGTGCATTGCACGGTTGTATTCTTGGCAAATTCACGCTGTCGCAGTAGGCTCTGTACTTTACATTCAGCTTTCACATTTTCCATTTCCTACGCTTCGGTCGGTTCAATAATTCACTTTGCACTGGTGTGTGTATGTGTCTCTCACTGGTGCGCGTAAAGTAGGCATAATCCTTGGTAACCTGAGTGTATTAATTTTTCTGTTATTTGGCAGACTGAGATGGAGAAAATCGATGAACCCGAACAGGTAAAACAGACACTGATATCATCTTGCTTCTCTCTAACCACAAATCCCTTTTAGCATTATTTGACAGGAAATGAGTTAATTCAAATTGTTAATCTACCTGTAGTTAATCTTGGGATAAGTGTGGTCACCTATTAAAATCTCTGAACTTTCTCGAAATGGGTCATTTGGGAAGGTCATTCAGTGTATGTCTGTGAATATTAATAATGAAATGAATTGAGAAATTACTGCAATTATTATTCACTTTAAATGTTTCAAGGTTTAAAATTCAAAACGGCGCATAATAGCAATGTAGTCAATGCTTAGACAATGTTTATTACAATTATTTTCTATTAATATCAACCAGACCGAAGTAAAAACACTAATATTGTAAACTATATTAGTACATATTTAAGCATTAACGTGTGTTTGAGCCAATATTCATACAACATAATTGAGTATGCTCTTAAAATTGGTGCAAGTAACTTGATTTAACCGCACTTTACCTGAGACAAACTACATACATATACGTATAAACTTTTGTGATTTTTGTACAATAATTTCAATACTAATTAATTATATAGTATGTTTGGAGAATATGAAATTTAATGTTTTGCGGTGGAAACCGCGGGGAAAATTAAGGCAAATGAGGGAACAAATAAATCCCTTTGTGCTGATATCTTGCTAATATTTAATGCACTTGCACGGTGCATCTTATTTTTGCACTGCATGATGTGTTTGTGACGTTTTGCATTTTACACATAAGTGTTCAGTGGTACATGTTCTGTTCAGTGTTCTTGAAATGTAATGTAGACCCAAGTGTAATACAAGAGTACTATATATACTGTAATACTGTACAAACATACAACACATGTTTTGTTTTTGTTAATGCGCATGACATTTTTGTTCGATTTGCAGTTTTGTTTGAGTGTAAGAAGACTGAAATGTAACCTGTTCAGAATTTATTTGGCCTTCGATTAGTATTTGCAAATCAATGTGAAAAAATTTCTTGCATCCGAAAGTATAAATTGCTGACTAAATGAATGGCTTGCAGCTTGAAATTGTACGTCGTAGCAGGTGGAATATATTGCAGCGAAAAAGGATGCTGCAAAACAAATCCTTATGAAACGCTCTTTAAGCATCTGCTTGTAATAATGATATCAGAAATTTTTGAATATGTCACAGAAGTCTTTCTTTTGTGTTAAGATGAAGGAGGAGTTGGTTATGTCCAGGATTCGAGAAATGGAGCGCGCACAAAGTGTTGCTGAACTGGAGCATAAATTGTCCTCCATGGAATGCAAAGTGAGAACGCTGTCATTATAATTAGCGTGATTTAGAGGGTGAGAAAAGAGGTTTTGTTAATATTTGTATTAATTTGAAATAATCATTCAGCATCAAGAGCTAATGACGGCTCGGCAGATCCAAAAAGGTGACAACGAAGATTTCCGAGAACTGCAGGAAAGGATAGTTGATTTACAGGCAGAGGTATTAAAAGTTGGATTGAAAGGAATCACTTAATATCATGACTGTGTACTATTTGGTTATTTTGCGCAGGAATTATTGTTTTTGCGGTATTTCACACCTTCCTCAATTGAATGTTTTATATTGATAGGTTACAAGACTAGAAAGTGCAAACAGGAAATTAAGCATAGCATTATCAATGCGCAGTGCAACAGACACCACTCAGCACAATGGAAATGTTCACTGATTCGCCAAGTTGTATGTACTACACAGCTGCTTATTTAATTCTGATGGTACACACAGTGTGCACACAAGTTTCAGGTCGCTTAAAAGTGTTTGACTATACTGTGAAACAAAGGCTAGCTGACTTAAAAAATCAGAATTGTGATAAAACATCGGAGGGTAATCATCTCGTCTATATACTACATATTGCCATCCACTGGTCTTTGCTGCAGTTGGGATGTACGCAGATGCACAAATTGGATCGTGTTAATTTAGACACCGCTACATGCTTGATTATCATGTACTCTGCCAGAGATTACAACTTAATAAGTCGGCTACACTTATATTACTTTTGCCACGTTATTGTACTGGCAACATGAAATGCATGCTTGTACAAAAATAATAGAAGCCACGTGATGCATTGTTCCTTCGAACTTTTGAAGACATGTGATTCCCATAATACAAGTGTTGGTTGCTAGTTGAAAGCTCATTTTTGTTGCAGTATAAATCTCTTTAACAGTATTTTAGTGTTGTTTTTAACCTGGCCAAACCGTATATGAGGACTTTTAATATGAATTGGATTTTTCGGTGTGTATTTAAATAATACGCAACGACCTGTGACATTTTTAGTGCATAATTAGTGGGCTAAATGTTGCACTAGACTAACAGTGTCTAATTGCTAATTCAGAGGTACCAGCAGATTAAAAATATTGAAAATAATGTTCTAAAAATACAACTCAATGTTTTTCTGTATGGATCGCATTTTTGGCGCTTTACTATATCCAATATTTTGCAACTCATTTCACTAATTTACAATAGATCGGAATGTCCACGTACATATTGATTACAGTGAAGCTTTCAAACGATTTTTATGAATTGTAATTTGGTTTTGGAAGCTTGATTGCAGGAAGATTATAATTACAAGAGAACCTTTTTTGTAAATAGTGCATACGGCCCCAAACTCTTCAAAACTGCACCGTAATAGTACGAATTGTCGTTAGAAGCTTTTGCATTTTTTGACATTGCGCTTATTTTCGTAGATGTGCATCTGTATAATTATTTTGTACAGTTTATCGGTTTACACGATTTATACACGTATACTATATATATTTACATGCATGTCGCGTGAAAAACTGCGTGTGGTGTATATTGCAAATTCGAAACTCGGTGCAATTGAAAATACGGGATTGGGTGCCACACTAAACAATATATGCTGTACTACTAAGAAGTACATGTAATATCATATTATAGTAATATATAAAGTGAATAACGTTGAATAACCACCTGTAAATATTACATCTTTGTGAAGAAACGTTCAAGAAACTACAATTTGAATCTCGGACTGATGACGAAAAGCCCATTACTTTTGTTTTTTTTATTAAACGTTTGGTTAAGTAGTTTGTAATTATTTATATCATACAAATTTGAAAGAAATATTGAGTCGGAATTATCTCATCATTTCAAAAATGGTCAACTTAACTTTGTTCACTCTATACGAATTGCAATGTATATTGTGTGTATTGTTGGATTATTAGTTTCAATTATATTTTCCAGTTGTGAATTGTGAACGCCAATTTTACTAAAATGATTACCAGCGACCACGATATAAGTGTTTTTGACCTCGCATCTGAATTATCCCAAAAAATTAGGGATCATTGAGTTAGGAGGTCCGCTTATGCTAATAACGGACTTTGTACTTTATCTAGGGGGATAAAGGGGAGACAATCACGTGACCCTGGCCCAATGAGGGAAAGAGAACTATACCCGACTCCCTCATTGGGCCATGGTCACGTGATTGTATCCCCGGGCCTTCACCCACCTATCTAAAGTGCCAAGTTGAAAGCCAGACTATAAAAAAAACTTTCTGAATATACTTAATTGCTTCGCTTTGATCAAATTTTAGTAAAACTCTAAGATGAACAAATCTGCATAAGTTATAATTCAAATTCAGTTCCCATTTTCGCAATAAAGATTATTCTTGATAATTGAAAACGTGGAATATTTTTTTATATGCCGAATTACAGTACTGTGTTCAAATTTTCAAATGACATTTTAGAACTTTGCCGAATCCTGTTTGGAAAATTTACAAAAGTGATCCTTGGCCCTTGTTTGTACGATTCTTTCTCGACATTAGGTGCAGGGTCAAGGTCGTGTCCAATGCGACCCATAGTAGGTCACATTCCTCCAGAGAGGGCCAGTTGATACTTAAGTGACGTCATGTTTGGCTCTTCTTCAAAAACCTTCCTGTTTTTCACCGGTTTCACCTTCATTTCAAAGCTCATTTCCTTGCAACTTTCTCAACAATCAGCACGTTTTTGCCAACCTAGAACGCGTCGCATACAATAATGGGTAAGTATTCAATAGTAACATTTTTAAGTATATTTCATGGGGCAAGTTAATGTATTAGAGCGCCAATGTATGTACACCCTTGAAAAAGTAGTGAAATTAATTACTAATGCATAAACAAAAATTATATATTTTCGCCAAACCCCGATTTCGCACTGCAATGGCATAAAATTAAATTCTATCATTTATATCCTTTAAAAATTCCCCAGGAATTCAGGATAACAAAATATATACTAGTAACCTTAAATCAATTCCAAATGTGTAGTAAAGTTTGCTACCGATTTTTTTGCAAATAATATGTATTTCATAATTTACAGCTCGTGTATCAACACTGCTTTTTTCGTTGTATTACTGCTCAACTGTGCTAAATGCAGCAGTTATTTCCTCTTCTATGTCATTGTCACCATCACAACTTACCACAACTGTTGACCCCACACCTTCTCAATCATGTCCGGGCACAACGACCACCTGTACCATGACCTTGACCATCGAGTCTACTGCCACGCCCATCATAACATTGACCAGCACTTTGTGGACGGACACCACTGTCGTCCATCTAGTGAAAAGAAGTCTTGCTTCCAGCACAACCGTGGCCACAGAATTTATTAGCCCATCTGCAACAATGCAAGTGCCATTACCATCAGCCACACCTGAACTCCCCACGAGGGAAGAACTGTTGAAAAACAAGATCAAGAAGTGGTCAGTGGGGCAGAAGACTAAGGGCGCATTTGAATATGTTGTAGACATTCTCAAGAGAGCTGTTACGTATAGTGTGGGTGTGATCATGACACCAATTGCTTATGTCCAACAGGGCTAAAAAGAAATTGTTATTTATACTCTATAATAAAGACGCGTTTGCATTTCAACGGATGGCTCATTCTATCTTGGTTGGCGTCTTTCTGATTTTATTATGTTCTGTATAACCTTGTTTTAAATTTAAATTTTAACAACAACAAAAATGCAGCAAAGTTTTCAGGTGATAATAACCTGGCCTTACGAACATTTACTGCAGTTACAGTATTTATTTCAAGCCCCCCATTTTATGGAACAAACTGCAGTTATTCATCGAAAACTGACATTTTTGGAATACAAATTGCAGGTGACCCTACCTCCCCTCCAAAAATATACCTCATTTTTTATTACGTTAAAACTGCAGTTTTTATTCCAAAAATGTCAGTTTTCGATGGAATAACTGCAGTTTGTTCCATAACATGTGAGGTTTGAAAATTTACAGTCATTTAAGCTGCAGTATATTTTTGTAAGGGTGCTAACCAATAAAATTTGTAATTTATCTTGAAATGAGAAAAAGTACCTGAGATTACTTTCAGGTTACATAATCTAACTGATCTCAAATTGAATTTCGACACTTCAACACCTGTAAAACCAAAATTACAATCACCTTGTAACTCCATCACCCCTTCATGTGAACTATTCTATATCTACTATACATCCATAATTCATGCTCCCCACATCTTTCCATTGATAATTTATTAGCAACGCATATGCGTTCCTAATAAAGATGTGGGGAGCATGAATTATGGATGTCGCATTTTATGTAGGTGCTACTTAGAAGCCAAAGCGTTTGGGGACATGGGTTTATAGGAACTTAATGTATTGTTTTTATGCAGGGAATATACCATGTAAGTTTGTGCCATTTGGGAAAAAAGACCCTGTATATTCCTTCCACATACATCAACTTATGAGATGTCAATTCATTGGTAGAACTGCGAAGCACAACTCTCCTGCAAAAAATTGTTTCTTTGATCTGAGTAAACTATTATCAAACTTCATTTTTTTTGAAGCTTATAATCTTATTTTATTGAATTTGTATTGCTGAACAAGGTGTGAACTGAGGACAGTTAAGTATGGTTTAAAGTGCAGATGTTGCTTAACAATGACCACAAAAGCTGGAGCATCACGAAGCAGGATCTCTCAATTAGATGTCTATTGACGAATTTCCAGATAACATCGTGCCATAGGTATATTTTTGAAAAGCGCTGTATGACGTAAACCACTGTATATGATACTTTGCCAAGGGTGAATTTATATTCAGGGGCATCTTGTTGTGCTGGCACAATTAACGGCCGGATTTTTTGATCTTATCAACGTAGATGGTCTCTCTATATTCAGGTTTAGCAATGTCAGTGATTGAAAGGCCGCCCCTAAAGGTGTTCTTGGGCGTAGGCTTAGTAAGGAGATTTGCAATGGGCTTGTGGGGGTTGGGTGATGATGGTTTGAGGGCCCTCGAAAAATCAGCTCTGGTCTGTGAAGAATGGCTTGCACCCTTCAGTCGGTTTTCATGAGTTGTGCAGTGTTCATGCTCCGAACCTGACTTGGAATCTTTCAATACAGAAATGAGATGGCACAAGTCGACATGACCAGGTCATAATTTTAATATTTTCCTTATTGTAATGGAAATTCAGTATTATTATAGTAAATATTTCTTGCTGTATCCTACTACCAAAACATTTAACAATTATTTGAGATACATCATTATTGTCTTGAACATTCTACAAAAATACATAATGGTAGTTTATTGCATGATTAGAAAATCACATTCAAGACTTAAGAAGGGATTAAGTACATAATTTTGTAACTGGTTCAATTTAGAGGCATTCATGACATTACCGAGGAAGTATTGCGGAATGTTCTTTATGGATATACGGCTGGCTGCAAAATGAAAGTATTTGATAACGAAGAAACTTTCGAGGAACCAGTTCGATTGGGATGGTCACTTCTGCCCAGCTACTCGAGGAATGTAGGAGTCTTTAGCACCAACTGGATTGATCGCAACACTGAATTGGGAACATTCCCTGGGAAAATGCTCGACATTGACAAAGTCGATTTCAAGATACATAATAATACTTGGATGTGGGAGGTTATCTTCTGCCTTTGATTCAATTTTGCACAACTCTAGTTAATTTAATTCTGATGGACTGAGAACTAGACTGAAGAAAAATCAGCCAATTAATTAAGACTGATAATTTTAATGGCTTCTTATATAATGCAAAAAATATCTAATTCCATTGCAATTAAAATCCCTATGGCTGATGATATAGTAGTATATTTTGGAAAAAGTTATTTTCGTAACATTTAGTTTACTTTATTTAAAAATAAATAAATACGGTGCTTGACGTTTCATTCGTCAGGTTTTTGCTGACAATGGCATATTGACACATTACATTGACGCTTCTGATGAAACTCTTCGCAAATGGCAAAGATTTGTGCAGTGTGCAAGACACTATAAAGAGCAGAATGTAGAGATGTTTCAAAGAGGCCATTTCATTCATTATAAATCGATCAAGGTATGTCTGCTTCTTTATAATAACATTTATTTATGTGTAGATACATATCGGCTACTATTTATCACAGCTTCGCAAACGTGCGGCTGCACATACGTATTTGCGGTTAAAATGTTAAAACTTCAGATTTTCCAGCGATATCATTCTCTGGGCTAGTATTATACGGATATCAAAATGTACCGTTTTCAAGTACATAGAGCTACTTTGTTTAATTATATTATTGATAGTGAAATACGTGTATATGTATAAATAATTCAATTCAAAGTGAATAGTGTGATAATGTTGATATTATTCAGACAATTGCTCCGAACGAAGAATTATTGGTGTGGTACAGCACATCCCAACCCACTTACATGGGTTTACCTGAAACTGTGCTCTGCGCATCAAATAGTAAGTTCATCTTATTTGTTTTCTCTATTCAATAAAATTAATAGGCTTTGTCAATTAGGCCTCGTAAATTATAAATTAAAAAATATACTGTAGATAGGTAACACAATTATACCTATGGAACATTTCTTTTATAAAATAGACCTGATTTTGAGTAAATCAGAAAATAATATTATATATATATATATTCTCAGAAAAACGAGTGAACTTTGCCATCTGCAACGCGGTGCACTTTGAATAATGCTATCACAACGTTCGTTGCACAATATCGTTGACAAGTCTATTTCCGATTTGCAGTTGGTTTCCACACAAACTATACGTTGTCTTGCCGATTGAAATGTGTGATCTGCAGTCGAGGTTTCAACTCCAGAAGCAATTTGCGATCACATATGCGAATTCACACATTGGAGAAACCATTTGTATGCAGATATTGCAAACGCAGCTTCAGTCAATCTTCTACCCTGAGAAATCACATTCGTCTTCATACTGGTGAGAAGCAATATACTCATTTTTACAATTTTATATATGGTATAACAATCTCATACGTACAGTATGTCTGTACTTCCTTACTGTTTGGCACTTTGATAAGGACAGCATCTTAAATTGCATTGGGCATTCAATTTTATTGTTTCTAAGAAAACTTTGCTGAGATACAATTATATAATTTTGGTCATTGTGTTTTGAAATAGTTTAATTAAATAAACACAAACAGCTTCCCCGATACACAAAATGTGACCTTAAGTTTCGAACCTTGCAACTAACAAAATTCAGTGTTATATATAATAGTAGCTGAAATTATCCAGCATAAATGCGCTTTGCATCTGTAGCTATATGTAGAGTGGAAGGTAACTAAAGAAACAGGTTAATAACTTTGAAAGGATGCGAGCAAAAGAATGCTGAGCATTGTGAAAGCAGATTCGAAATTGATGGAAAACTGAATCGCAATCGTTATTTTGCGTTTGTAGGGGGTCCATATACGAACAAAAAGAAGCTTTTCACTGCATGTAGCATCCCTGATTGGTCTGTGAAGCATTAGGGAAAATGAGCGAAATCGAGATTTCTGTTGCTATACTCTGTTTCTTGAGAGGATGCATTACTTCAAGTTTGTCTATGACGTCACTAATAGATGCTACGGATACATCATACATATCATATCATTTTCGTTGTCCGTCGCATCCTTTCATAATTAATAGTTTTTTATACTTGGTTCCCTTCCACCTATGGCAACACGTTTACATGGCACCAACAATAAATGTTAGGTCCTATAAATATTGCTGAACGTTTTTTATTATATGGATACAATTCAGCAGAATATTTTTACTTGTGTGCGTAATTTCCTGCAATATTTTCATGCCGCAAATTATGAAAATTCCGGGTTCTGGTTTAGGAATTTCCATTAAATTAGGCATGTTAACGTGTTTTCACGTGTCTGCCCACTCCATTGACCTGCAGCTTTAATTATGACTGAATGATATTGCCAATAATGTACTAGCTAACAGTCTTTGTAATTTATATGGTTTGCTCATGAATTTTGCAGCCAAGTACGTGTATGCCAGGTGAATCAATCATAAGTCCAGTGACGGCCTGTTGTTTAATTTGTTAATGAATCGTGCAGGAATGGAAGCGCACATGGAAAGTACTGAGCAGGTTGGGGGCTATCTAACCATGTGCCCATTGGTGACCTTGAAAGGTGGGATCAAGGTCATTGAAATGCCAACTTTTTAATTATTGGCGCTAGTGGGCTGATATCATTTAGCGAAATGTTCAGCGTCGTGTTCTAAACATAATGCAGCAAACAGATTGAAAATTAGATAAACAATGCAAAAGTTGTGTGGAAAAAACAGGAATGTACAGCCCTTGTAAAAAGTTGTCCTGTGAAAAGCTTTCCTAACCAATTCCCTGGTGTGTGCTTCACTGCCTTGCAATTGCATGCTGTTTGTGTACAACAAGGGAGCTGGCTAAAAACTTTTCATAGGGGTGCACATTCCGGTCACTGCACTTATGACTCACCCGGTATACCTATACCGAAAACTTGTTATAACGGTTTAAAAAGGAGATTTGGATAAATGTTATATGCCATAACGGTTATGATCGTTATAAGATATACAGGTCATGGCTGTTATATGCATCCATAGCAAAAAAGAATTTGCTCTATAACTCGTACCTTGATGCACAACTATTATAATAACGCCACTTTTGGTATATAACTTACATGATTGTGATATTTGTGCAAGCTGGACACCTGTAAATGAGTCATCAAAAACGGGATAAAAATAGCTTCTTGTATTGGAGATTATGAGTTCTTAATTCAGTCAGGGAAGATTTCAATATCCGTGCTCATAAAATGTAGACAACAATTTGTCT
>WWPM01001618.1:0-17033 GCA_023279145.1 Glomeris maerens | reverse complement strand
GTATATCCATCTTAATAGCATTCTCATCACATTCTTTGGAGCGCAGTAGGAAATTGAATACGAGTTAATAGTAACGAGATATCTTGAAGGTTTTGGCATTTGTGACCTTTATTACGTTGGTTTATTTAGGGAGATGCCAGTGATTTTTTTCTTTTCCTTCCCTTCTAATCGTCTTATTATTTTGTATTATTTTTTTTTACATCAAGTGAGAGAGAGACAGAGTGTGTGTATGTGTGCCCCAAAGATTTATTACATGGTAGGATCGTTTTCCGAGGAAGGAGTTAATGGGGAGGGCCTAAAAAGTATAAGATGCCGTTTTCATATTAAGCAATGGCGATATAGAGGCGGTGCTCACGTGCTGTGAAAAATGGCGCCACGGAGTCGATTAGTGCGATCGATGGCCACCCGGGCCGACCAATAAGCCAACCAACAAAAGAAATGAACGCAAAGAAACGTCTTCCAGTTTGGACCTAACCCAACACTGTCAAGACCGTTTCTGCAAACATGCGAGTTGGTTGCGAGACTCGATCCTCCAGCTCCTATATAGCTGTTTGAGTTAGATTGTGCAGGAACCCATGGTCTTTGCTTGATAGTTCCTACGAGGACATAGTTGTGTGACCACTGGGAAACGTAAAATGAAGCTAAACTGAAATGATGGCGTCAAAGTTATGATCTCTCGTGTAGTAAAAAAAAAGAACCAAAAATAAGCCCTTTTTATCCCTCTTCATCATACACCGCCATGACCATGCTCAAAGATGATAAGGAAACGCATAAAAATAAGCGGATATAAGAATTTCGCTTCTGAGACCGTGTAATTCTATAGACAGTATGTAGTTCTGCGAATTTTAATGTGCATATATAACACGTATATTTAAGATGCACCTCTATACAGGGTGTACAAAAAAGTCTTGCCTGTTTGGAAATAACTTTGACAGCGATGATTCTAGGTGACTTGTGAGTATGAACAAAGTTGGTCTACTCACTGGAGGACATCTATCTATGACGTAAAATGTGACCTTAATGCCCGCTTTCAAGGCCATTCGAAAACTAATTTTGTTAGTTTGGCCGATAGGGGCATAGTTTCAATTTAGGAAATGTTGCCAACCAATATATTCTGAGCATTTTGGCAGAAACAGATTTGAAATATGTATATTTTATGCATAAATGTTGTATGGTAACGATTCTGAGTTAAATTCAATTAATCAGAAGTGTGTCTTTGGTACGATGAGATATTTTCAAATCTATTTACACCTTTTTAAGTAGGTTTTTGTCAGCATAATTTTTCTACATAAATTTTAATTATACATGTAGGCATTTTCGACTATGCTTACCTTTCCTGATATTGACCCATCTTGCATATGTTGTCATTTTTTCTGCTGAACCATTATTGATATGAAATTATTTTGTTTCGTTTGGTTTTGGTTTGGCACCAAGGGCTTGTACAAGACATGCACCACAGTACTTTCTTCATCCATTACCTTCATCAGCCAGCGCAACATTGTCTACCTACTTCCGGGTGTTGCTTTACCGCAGCGCATTGAAACGCCTCAATATTACAAGTAAATAACGACGTGTTTGGATATTTGAAATCTTTAGAATGCGAGACATGGACAGCACGATATTCTGAATGATTTAGATTCTTCGCTCCTTATGATACGTGGACTGCCAGAGTGACTCTGAGCAAATGCTCAACTTTGGGAGAGCTTGCAGAGTGTCCCGTGACCATGACTTTAAGTCCGCGTGTTTTACCATCAATGTCGTCAGCAGTATCATTTTCATCTTCAGTCAACTGTACCTCGGCATACGCCAGAGGATCTTGCGTCCTTGAATTCATCCCTCACGAGAACGCTTGGCACTACATCTTATTGGATATGTCCACGAGTTCTGCAGTGGAATTTCACATCACTGTTGAGACGTCAGGTATAGACTGCATTATTTAGAAGACAGAGAGCTTGTTATGAAACTTAATTTCCAATTGTTACTGTATAGTATGCGAAAATGGGAATTCTCCGACACGATATATGGTGCTAAGCGAACTGAAATTTGCTAACGTCTCCGGAGCTTCTTCAACTTTGAAAGTTCCCAGTGCAGCGAAACGGGTTCTGGTGCCCCTTCACGTTACCCCGAAAGTGAAGACGGATGAAGACAATTGCTGGCCTCGTGTGGACTTGGTACGCAACACTTACCCTAGCAACTTTGTGTTCAGCTTCACTTGGCCCGATGGGCAAACGCCTCGCACGCGTGTTGCTTCTCCAACGACGGCACCTCCTGCGAGTGCTTCACCCGCTTCTTTAAACGTAGACCACGAGCCTAGCGCAAATGCGGCAACCGCGCCTTCAGCTCGCATGGTGATTTCCACCGTCACGCCGACATTGCTTACATTCAGAATCCAGCCTGTCGTGGACATTGGTGGCACGATGGCCATCGAACTGGCCCTTGACCCTTTTGTGGTAATGTTACTAGTATAATTCGAAATTTGACACAAGCAGATCGAATGTGTAAAATTCTTTATTTCGTCATTGCAGAATACAACTACTCATAATGTAAGCGTGATGGCCTGCGTGCAAAAAGGCAATAGAGGTGTCGTAGTTACTGGTGACGGTAAACAAGAATGTTCTTCCGATCTGGCTGTCGGCGTGAACAGCAGCTCAGAAGACAGCACTGTCGGACACGTACTCGTGCCATTCCCAGAACCTGGTAACTGGTACATCACTCTACATGCGCTCTGCTACACTTCGGAAAGGTGAGTAGTATCGTCATGTGTATTGTTACTTGGCTGGTTAATGCTACATTTTTATTTCACAACAGCACATTTTGTATTTTTTATTTGAGTTTGATTGCACAAAGTGAATTTAGTTTTAAACCAAATACTGCCATAAAGGTTTCGAATTTGGATGTGTTGCGTGTTGAAATTTTCCAAATGCGAGAATGGTTCATCTGTAATTCCGTTATTTTTATCTATTAGCATTTTCGAAATGATTGGCACATGGCATATTATACTTTCTCTGAAATTTGTTACAAGACAACAGTGACAAAGTGAAAAGTGTGAAATTATAATTAAAGCCAGACTAAGGGAAAAATTTATTTTTCATGAAGTTGATGAAGGATGTCTATACCTAGTGTTTTGCAGAAAAATCAAAGTTGTAGTATAGATCGAAACAGAAAAGTTATTCGCTTGATTTATATATGGCCATGTTGATGTTGATCTCTACATGTTGCTTATCCATACTAGCCATAACGGAAGCGAAGACACCACTGGTGTGACGTGCGACAGCAACACGACCGCTGTGGCTCTGGCTATCGTGTCCGGCTCTTGCATTTATGGAGGCTGCGGTTCTTTTGGCCGGTGCTACCAGTACATAAGTGGAGGGTTCATCTTTAGCACTTGCGTCTGCAACGCCGGTTCGTGTGCGCTTCTTGTGTAGGTTTGCACGATGTGTGTGCACGGTGTGACTGCGTGATGGGCATTGCTAGCTTAGCTTTTACCGCACAGGTTGGAAGGGTTGGGGTTGCTCAGATGAGAGTAGTGCGATCCCTGACCGTCATCTACTGCTGTCCACACTGCTGCTTACCCTCAGCAATCTGCTCTTCTTCCCAGCGGTGTTGCTCGCGGTTTATCGTCGTTACTACACTGAGGCATTTGTCTACTTCTTCACAATGTTTTTCTCAACGGTGAGAAACATTTGATGTTTTTGCCAGATCTTTTTGCAAAAATTTGTTCATGCATCAAAGGGATTTTAGAATTGGGTTTTTTGTATTCACTGCAAGTTATCTCCCTATTTCTGCAATTTCTGCAAATAATGATGCTGATTGTTCGATTGCATAAAGTAGATTGTTAGATGGTACACTGAATAAGGTCATTTTACTGGAGAGAGAGTATTCATCAACTTTGTTGTCTGATTGAATATGAATGCAGTTTTACCACGCTTGTGACGAAGAAGCGTACACATTCTGCCTGATGCGCCTCAACGTGATGCAGTTCTGCGACTTCTTCTCGGCTATCCTGTCATTCTGGGTGACCCTGGTGGCCATGGCCGATGTACACCCCAAGTTCCGATCCATTCTACACATGGCTGGTGCTATGGGCGTAGCCATGGGTGTTGAGTATGACCGCACTGGTCTGTGGGTTTTTGTCGTTCCAGCTGCCACCAGCTTGGTCGTCTTAATAGCATCCTGGGTGAGTGTGAACATATTTTTGTCTTCTCAGTAATGTGACAAGTATGAAGATGGTTTCAACAGTTGGCTTGTACATGTACAGGCGTGGCACTGTCGTCGGCGGAAGGTGTGTTACCCAGAGAAGAAGGTGTGGTTAGTGTGCCTTCTGCCTGGAGTGCTGCTGGCCACAACGGGAATCGTGTGCTACGCGTTCCTCGAGACAAAGGACAACTATAAGTACGTGCACAGCAGTTGGCACGCGGCAATGGCCGTCTCGATCCTGTTCCTGCTACCGAAGCCGGCACTGCGGGTCCGGGCCAGAGCCCCAGGTAGGCGCCTTGAACTCGGCAACAGTGTCAGCTACATCCGAGCCGAGGAGCCCAATTTCAAGTGCAACACCACCGAGCAGCTGTTGGCGCTCACACCATCCGACAGTTGAGAGCGCGTCTCCGTTCTTTTTATATGCATGATCCCATGTGAATATTGGTCGGTCGGTCGGTCGGTCATTGAGGGCAGAGAAGAATTATTACCGCAAGTATTATTATAAGGTACCGATGTGAAACGGTGAGCGAATCTCTTATCGTGCCTCGACCCGATGTCGTTCTCAATACCGATCCTTTTCTCGAGGGAAAAGCAACGGTTACGTACCAATTTTGTTGTCCGACAAGGATTACCATTAGAAGGAAACTTGATGTTTTCATTTCCTTTTTTTGATCCCGAAAACCCCAGATGAATGATAAAGTGAACATTCTGCAATTTTTAACTCGTTAGCCTTAAAAATAAAAGTACAATAATGTGACAAGAAATGGATCCCATATTTGATTAACCGTATTGAACGTGTCGATATGTCATGAATCCAAGTAACAAGATTTCCATTTAACCCATTTCTAGATTCTGAGGGGCACAGCGGTGGAACTCTGGACGTCCGTTGGAAGCCGCATGGAGCGTTCAAGTTTTTACAAGATAGCGAGGCAGCCGATATGCTCTAGAACCTTGAATCTGCGACTGCAATGGCAGGTCTGAATAAGTAGGAGTTCAATGATTCCACTATGATGCACGGTGAGAAATACCCATGCATTAGCGAATACCGTTCACCCGATTATGGGTACGCCATGTAAGCAAACCGTCCGGGAGAAGAGTCGCACCCTCCCATGCATGGCATAAAAGGATGGGTGGTGTCCATCCGTCGGTCCATCAAGGCAGCTGAATTTACAGTACATTCCGTGGGCAAGTGAATTTTTCATAGGAATGTTGTGGTGAAAGCAAATTGGCCCATGAAATATTTCAATATAAATGGTCTGCATATGTTTGTTTTTATCTTTGTGCGATTTCATTTTGGAAATAATAAGCAAGACTGCAATGGCTGCATAGGTCTCCGTTTGCTTTCACCATTTAATTCCAGTAAGACCATAAACGCAATTCTTATAGATTATTCAGGGTGTCTACTAGGGTCCCAAAATAGGAAACAAATATCAGGACCTTTCCAGTGCATTTTAAACTAAAATCCCTTCTATGAATATGAAAGAATAAAGGCACACATGAAATATGCAGAAACCCCATTGTCCTTATTTGCTGAAATTTCATTGTAAGAAATTAAAACATCAAAAAAGTTCTGACCTTTTGAACACTACAATGCCTGTTTTTCAATTCCATGACTAGTAGGCACCCTGTTATTGGCGGTAATTATATTCTCAAAATAATCCAGCTTTTTTTTTCTGAATGACTTTGGGCAAATATATTATTTAATCCCTTGGACAGTTATCAAATTTTCACATTTCATCACAAAAGATTTGATGCATATTACCTAATCAGAGTTGTTTATTAAATTCTAAATGATTCAAATGCAAGGGTGACACCCTACTAATGATACGTGAATACAATGCAGTTAAATTTGTTTAGATTAAACCAAACTGTCCAACAATTAGTTGGTAAAACAATTGCAAGCAGAGATTTATTTCTGTGAGATGAGTCATTAGCTGAGTTGAAAGTTCAAATGCACAAACTGAGCACTATTGTGTAATTTCAGTTCAAAGTGCGAACATGCAAAATGGCATTGTTGAAGTTTCATGACTTATAACTTGTTCTTTTTGGAGGATTTTTTTATGCATATGCCATATTAGGAATTTCTATCAATGGGTTAAACATGTTGCAGTTGTGACCACGGATTGAATTCACGGTAGTTTATATCCCATGAACTGAAATATCAATCCTTCACAAGTGTACATTTTTTATTCTGGTATAGGCAGAGATTGAATTAACTAAGCCATTGGAAATAAAAGTTGTTTGGATCCAAAATTACGACAGTTGCAGAGAAGTGACCAAGATACATATACATATAACATGGAATACTTTTCTAGTAGATATCAGAACTTAAGTGGTCTTCTCTTCCGCACGAGCTTTCATCCTGTTGATGAACGCCTGTCCTTTGCTCTTACGGAAGTTCTCGAACGGATCATTTAGGCTAATCCCGATGCCCTTGTACTGATCCTGTCGGTCCCTGATCTCTCCACCTGAAATTGGGTCCTGGATTCCCTGCTCTGCGGCTCCGAGACCAGCACCACCCCATCCTGGAAGTCAACCATTGTAAATTGCAAGTTTGTATCAGTCCCAGGTCCCAGGAGTTACCGTACAACAAATCTCACCCATTTTCCTAAGAAGCTGGTGGCCGATGTTTGATTCATCCAGCCGTCTATCAATACTGGTAGTTGGGTATGCACCACCACTTTGAAAAGATGATAAAGAAACACCACATTAATTTTTCATGAAGACATTGCACAGTCCTAAAATTTGTGATTTTGTGAAATGTTGGACATTCCTATCACTGGTTATGTATGCATACGATTTCAATGTGAAAGAACAATGTAGAGGTAGCAACAAATACATACAAGAAAGAAGGAGGAGTTGGGCTTCTGGAAGTTTGTGCCAATCTAGATGGAGATGGGGACTTCGAAGTTGATCTAGATCTTGATCTTGACCGTGATGGCGACCGGCTGGATGGAGGCCTCTGTTGTTTGAAAGCCGACTGTGTTGGGGAAGTCACAGGAGACGCGGAACGAGACCTGGACGGTGATTGGGAATCAGAACCGGCAGCGACTAACGGCCGCACAGGTGAAGCCGAAGGCGACCGGGACTGTGATCTGGAACGGCTTGGACTGAGTGATCTTGATCGACTCCTTGACTTGCTCCGTGATTTGCTGCGGAGGCAGACAGTTTTTCATTGATGGCATTCATTCAGAACATTTGAAATTCTGGTGCAGTGCAACTTTGCAATTGCAAACATCTTCCAATGAAATAATCAATGGAGAGACATGTACAGAGATTGCACCGTAGAACATGGTTATTAAGCTACCTTCGGCTGGTGAACTCTCGGTACCGTCTTCTTGGTGGCGACCTGGACTGTGTCCGGTGGTACGAGTTTGTCCTCTCCCCAGATGTGGACCTCGAACGGGATCGTTGTCTTCTCCCATCACGGATCTCATCTTCTTTCACTTTCTTCGCTTGGTGTTTAGCCTTGAAAAATTCGTAGAGACCCAACTGCTCCCAGCCCTCGCTGTGGGTTAGGAAACGGTAGTCAGACGAAAAAAACCTTGTGAGCTTTTTTACGTCCCGATTGGGAAAAGTGGCTCTTTACCGAGATGTCGCAACGTAGTTGGACTTGACATCGCAGTTTTCGCGATTTTCCCAATTTCTGCGATCATGAGAATGCAATTTTACACGACGCCGGTAGGAATCACCATTAACCCTTTTTCCCCCCGGCCCGTGAGTGTTACGCGCTTGGCTTGTGCATGCAACTTGCTGTTTAAATCTGCAACATTGAGCACATTTCTGTACCTGTTTCTAGGCCTGTCGTGTCCAGGGGGACTGTAGAACAATTCCACTGCAGCCAAAAGCCTCTCGCTTGGAGGCGCCGGTGGTGGTAAACGGATGTCATTTGGGTCCAAAGACTTGTACTCGTCATCCTCCAGCTGCCAAACAAAATACCAGTTCATAAAGCTGCACAAGATTGAAATCTAATCTTTGCGTACTTTCACGAGTGGAACCATAAGTGCGGCTGGTAGCTCGAAATAAGGTACTGCAGGTAAAAGTTCGATGGGGTCAGGTAGAGGTGGAGGTAAAGGCATTGGCAGTAGTGGACTAGCTGCCACACCAACTGGCGGAAACCCAGGCGGTGGTTTCGACAAATCTGGCAACGGTAACCCTGTTGGCCAAATTCATAATTGACCTCACGATAGCAAGAGACCGTTATGAAAAAAATATGTGAATGCAGTTAGCCCTTGTTTTGTTTTTTCCCCTCGAATGGGAAGTTTTTTGATTCTGATCTGATGTGAAGCAAAAACCCACATAGTGGATTTTCGTAGCTGTTGAATTTTATATATTTTTCTTTTTGAATATTCCCTCAAGGGCTTCCTGCATCTGCTTGAACCAATACTTGCCATTCTGCTGTTGAGGGATGGTAGGAAATGGTGGTGGCGGATCCATGCTTGGCCCGTATGGAGGAGGAGGAGGCATACCGATAGGAGGAGGCTGCGAATAGTTTGGTGGTGCAGAACTTATGGGGAAACTGGGAGGAAAGCATGGAGGTGGTTGTCCGAAATTAGGTGGGGGTTGAGCAAAGTTTGGAGGTGGCTGCATGTAAGTCTGCTGTTGCGGCTGCGACAATGGCAGCGGTGGTGGCTGCGTGTATGGTAGAAGTGGTGGTGGTGGTTGTTGTTGTTGCAATGTAGATTGCTGGGAACTAGTTGCAGAAGGGGCTACAACGCCGGAGGTGGATTGGGCAGGGGAAGTGGTTGCTGGTGTGTTTGCATCGCTAGTAGTTGGAGGAGACATTCCTGTTGTAACTTTGCCGAAAGTGGCAACAAGCGCATTGATGCTGGCAACAGTTTGACCTCCAATATCTTTTTAGAAAAAATTGTATATGTTGAACAAATACGCGTAAAAATTTGTTATTGAACATTTGATTGTAGTAAATATACCTGATGGCACTACGGGTTGAACGCCAGCGGGTGCTCCGCCACTTGAACCTGCACCGGTTCCAGCCTGCAGGGTTAACTGAAAGTCACGCAAGTAATATGATACATGCAAAACAAATGTCTTACCAGTACCTCCTTATGTGATGCAATTAAACGAAATTGAAAGGCGGTTACTGAATGGTTACACACGTGAACCAACTTCAATCAAATACCAACCTGCAATTGGGCAGTAACGTGAGCAACAAATTCCTGGTGCTGTTTTTGAAGTGCGGTGTACTGGCTCTGTATGGCTGTCACTATTGGAGTCACCAGCTTCGCGTGCTCGGTGATCAGCAAGGCCTGTGCAAAGAGAATGCTTGAAATTTTTTTTCTTCGGTCCAGGTTATACTGGACTATATGTACATAAGTGCATCTTACTTGATATGCTGCCAGAGAGGCAGCAGGATTTTTCAGCTGTTCCAGAATTGTAGGTTCAAAATATTTATTCGATTCCCAAAGTTTCAAAAGCTAAACAAACGCATCGTCAGTATTATCGGTTCATGTTATCGATCATTCGCTGAAAGCTTGAAATGTACACCTTGGCCAATTTTTGTTTCTGTTCGTCGCTGGCACCCAGACTGGTGGTGCAGAAGATTGGTACCACGGCCTTTTCAAGGGCCTTCTTCAATTGCTCCGCACCTTTCCTCATGCTGAAATTCAAACAACAGAGTTAATATGCAAGTTCTACAAAATAGTTTGCGTAACTTGATTATCTCCAATCTGTTTGGTAATTCTTTATTTACTTTCAGTTTAGTGTTTTTTGGCATTGTTGTGACACAGCTTTGTGTATGAAGTTACGCAAACTAAACCTAGATTTTTCAATGTATTTCATTTTTACCAGTGGTGCAACACATCATTTATCAGGTAAACCAAGTGTAACTTTAATTCAAAGGATGTGCCCAAAGTAGTAACTCTGAAACATGTACAAAAAAATATTTTTCTTGAAATTTGTTTAAATGATGACCAAATTCCATCTACCTTCTCAAAAGGTATCGTGCGATCACTGAATTGGACTTGATGTCGTTTGAGTGACTAAATATCCATCCTTTGCCAGCCTATAAGACAGCAATTCATTTATCTCAATCAGCAATGTTCCAATGCACTGAGCGTAACCATACCGATATTGCGTCTTTGGTGCAGGAATCTATTATTGGCTGCATTATTCTGTCCATCTCCTGCAGATCGATGTCACATTCAGCAGCTACCCCGTGCAGGTTCTCCTCCTGCGCCTTCCGAATCACATCGTCAACTTGCAACTGCACACGAAGCGATGATTAGCACAGAATGAATATTGGTAACTAAATCGCAGACAAGGTGCATGCGTGCCTGCTGCTGTTGCATGAGGACATGGTGTTGAGCAGCAAGATTGCGGTCACTCTGCTGAATCTGTTCCTGCATCTGCTGTTGCTGCAATGCTGACTGCCATGGAGCAGACTTGATGGACTGTCTAGTGATGGCCTGCTGCACGATGGCTTGTTGTTGCTCCAATGCCTTTTGCTTCTGCTTCAAGACTTCGCAACAAAATTTACAATTTAAGGTACATAATTTGCATAGGCAATAATGGCTCACTCTTGATATTATGCATTTATTGCTGGAAATGGCAATTAATAATGAATATTTCATTGGATTTAACACAAGTGAAAGAGATAAAATCTATTGATTCATTCGTATTGTGGCCATTCAAATTAAAAATGTACATTTTTATGTTCAATATGTATTTCACATGTGTAACTTTCAGGTGCTCCTTAATTGGAAAAAATATTATTTAAATTTGCTATTTCAATTTCACTATTTGTCCAGATTATGAAATGTTTTCTTTTCCACTCGATTTATTTTTGAAAATTTAAAATTAAACTTTTTTCCGAACATGTCAAAAATAACTTTTAATATGGATCGAAGGAAATTAAAACTATGAAAGTGTAGAATTTTAGATGCGAACTCAATTGTCCAGATTATAAAAACTTTGAATTTCATACATGGGTGGATAATATTGAGACTGTAATATAGAGGGCGTTAAAACGGGAACTTGCAAATCGAACCATCGTCAAACGAGATCAACGCATGCAGATGAATACGTATTACCACATACTGAATTCGCTCGCTTGCTCAGTGGTTACTTTGTATTGATAGTAATTGAAGTACTCTCCACCGAAGAGGAAAGCGAACTTCGGGTTATCTTTCTGCTTATTCTTTGTCATCTGCTCGAATTCAGGTCCGTTTCGCGCGACAAATTGTGCCAATTTGTCGACGATATTTCGCAGCTCTTGATCTTTCGAAAATACCGACAAAGGTTCAATCTCTCTTACGTTTACTTAATTGTGCTCTAATTCTATGTATGTATTTACCTTCCGGTGGCTTCGGAAGCTCCATTTTTCCAGTTACGAGGTATAATAATGAATGGCGGTATTTGTTTTTACGCACTGGAACACAAACGCGGGTCTGCCATCTTTGAAACTACAACAGCGCCATTTACAGAACGATGGCAGATTATAGGAACTTCAGAAAGCAAACAAAAATTTCTAGGTACCGCATTTCTATATTTCCTGATAGCGTGTTAATTAATGATTTGCAAGATCTTTGTGAAGTTACATCTGCTGATATTTCTACCAAATTAGCTAAGGTAGTTTTTCGTAAAACGCTTATAAACATCAAATTAAATATTAAGGGGACGTCCATAAATGATGTAATATGTTAGGAATAGTTCCAGGGTATAGTGATGTCCATACTGTTATTATTGTGTCAGAGAAGCAGTTTGGAGCTTGGTTTAATTTGTTTATTGCATTTTTATTTATTGTATACTGCATACAATGTATACATGTAGGGTATTTATAGACAACTGACAAAAAATATATTATATCTTGGTCATTTTCAGAAAATCTTCAACTTGACATCGAGCACTAAAAACACAGTCATTGACGCTGATTCCATCAAATGCACTTCCCACCAAAGACAATGGCAACTGTTTCAGCTCGATGTACTTTCGCATTACCGCGACACGATCGGAATGTCCAACACGGTATTGTGGAATGCAATCCTGCAAATTTGAAAACCATTTTTGTCTATTGCAACAAAATACTGATAGTTCATTATTTCTTTTCCACAGATATACCACCTTTTGTATCAGAACTTGACTCCATACAGGATCGTCGTCAATTTGGATGCATGACTTCAATTCGTCAAGTGCAGTATTCAAAAGATGTTTCGGGTCTGGACTTGAACCAAAAAGCTCTTCAAACCATTGGCCACCCATCATCACCTAAAACCATAAAAATAATTATATAGGTACTCAACAATAATGGCAACTGCAAATTGATTCTTACCGTTAATCTTGATGTACCTTGGGCATCCAATTGCGGAAAACAGCACGAGTCAAACACCACACCGAGGATGTTGGATTTTTGGTTTGATGGTACAAGAAACCCAAAAGCCTTGATAGAATGCAGAGCATTATTGCAATCAACAGACAATGGTATATTATGCAGTTGACAATTTGAAAACCTGCATTGGAAGAACTTGTGCTGCAAATTCGAGGTTAATAACGGCCACTGTGACGTATTCAATGCGGCTCATCATCTGGCCAACTTCATTATGCTCGTCTCCAAGCAATGTAGCCAAGACTAAAAGTATAAAAGACCTTGATTCAAAAAAATATCTATTCACTTAGGAGAAACGTAAAATAAATTTATGAAATGTATATTAATATGAACAGGATTATATGTGGGAACTACCAGTGGCTGGCAGAGCAGCAAACACATGATCTGCTTCAACACATTCACCATCTTGCAGATGTACCTTTGCGGAATGAAGAACAAGAAAATACTGTAAATATGTGTAACTTTCTTGCACGAGCAACAAAAATTAATGCCCCCTACTCTGGCTTTTCTAGAAGTTGGATCAAATTGTAAAGCAACGCAGCCATTTGATACATGTAACCCAACACCGAGATCTTGCAAGCACAAATGTAAGTTGTCCACGAGGGATTGCATCCCTCCCTCGAGGCTCCACGTGGACCATTTCTCTGCCACAGCCTTTTGTACAAGGGATTGATTTCCTCCGTTTTTACTAATAGGAGACGACGACTTCCCACTACTCAACGATTTAATAATCGAGCCACGGATGATGGATCCATGCTCGCGTTCTGCAAGGTAGCTGTCTTTCAAAAGGGCCCTTGCGCTCAGCAGGCGAGAATCTCCTGCAAAGACCCCTCGGCATAAAGGATCGCCTACAAAATCTGCAACCTGTTACATATTTGCAATTAGTGCCATTATAATGAAAAACAAATTCTGCTAGCACAAGTTCGATTAATGACTGCACAAAACTCACTTCGTTGCCAAAATGCCGAGAAAAAAAATGGTAGACGCTCTCGTCACTGGACGCAGGATGGTTGGATTTCGTAGCAAATAGATCTTTAATCAGGTACCATATTAGAGGACGTTGGAAAGGGGGTCTAGCCTTCAACATTCCTCCGATACCTACATAATATTAATTATCATTATAATATACATATTTGAAATTTTATCTACACGTGCTACGTAAATATTATAGCCTAATGGAAACTGCATTTTATGAAATGTATTAAATGCAAATTAATTTGGACATTTTACAGTAGGTATGTATACAGGGTTATTCAGTGAAGTGTGGCAATACTTCTGGGAGGGGTAGGGGGGCACCATGACAACTCAAAATGATCTATCAATGTGGGGTCGGAAATGCTTCCCTGAACCGGTAATGTAAACCGAAACAGTGATGGAGAGTGAAATTTATTGTAATCCGAAATGTACAGAAACAAATGGAACCCAGGTCACAGGAAGTGTTCAAAATGTTCTCCACAGGCTGAAATGCAGGCCTCGCATCTGCGCCGCATGGAATCCCGAATGTTCTGGAATATTCCTGGACAATCTCGAACTTGCGATCCTTGCAACCAGCTCGTCAGCGTTGTCAATAGGAGTGTCATACACCAGTGTTTTCATGTGACCCCAGAAATAAAAATCAAGGCATGACATGTCTGGTGACCGAGCAGGCCAACGCACTGGACCGCCACGTCCAATCCAATGTTGGCCCCATGTAACATCCAGGTAGTCCCGAACGGCTCGGCTGAAATGGGCCGGGGCTCCATCGTGTTGGTACCACATCGCCCGTTGCATCGATGCAGAAATGTGCTCGTCGTCGAGGAGTTGGGGTAACACTTGCTGCAGAAATAGCAGGTAGTTACTCCCTGTAAGACGAGAAGGCAACAGGTAAGGTCCGATGAGGTCCGTTATCGTGGGATAACGTTCCGCATACAGGCGCATTGCCCCAGTCCCACTGCACCCTGCAGCCCCATACGCCAGGTGCATATCAGCTAATTCGGTGTTGGTATACTCAGCCATCCTGTTAGCTTGGTCTCCTTTTACAAAATGGCGATCCTCTACAGGAAAGCACGGACTCAACGTGCGGTCCCACCTAGCACCTAAGGGAAGCATTTCCGACCCCCACATTGATAGATCATTTTGAGTCATCATGGTGCCCCCACCCCTCCCAGAAGTATTGCCACACTTCACTGAATCACCCTGTATATAGTATTTATATATGGTCAAATAAAATATAATGCAGTATCATCAGGACGATGATTGGGAAATAAAATTAAAGAAATGCGAATGCAGAAATATAATAAGCCAAATTTTCTACACGTTTTAAAAACATTTGTTTTCTTTCATTTTGCCGCCAATTTATAGATTGCACCGGCGAATAAGTGCGGCTTTTGCGTACAAAGTACGCAATTACTAAACTCGACGGCAGAGGGCGCAACAGTCCGTCTACGAAGAGCAACCGGTTTCTGGCAGCCACATTTGTGCTTTTGACAGGAAGTACTTTTCCGGAAAGCCGAAGATGATCAAGCTGAAAACAGCTGATTAGGCATAGCATGATATATTTTTTTGTGGGAGAGCAACAGACCAAAGCTAATAGGCTTTTGCCACTTTCTCCAACAGGTCGTACACTACGAGGACCGTGGTCATGCACACCGCCATTTGACCGCCGGCTGCTAACCAACCAGCCACCGAATCGACTTTGCTTGTCCAACAAGTTCACCTGCAAGCCAGGTCATATGTCTGAAAAACTGGAATCATCTGGCATAAAATTCAGGCAGAGTCAAGTAAGAATACCTTGAGTGTGTTTGGAAAACTGGCGGCAGCTTTAACTAAATAGTAAGAACACGAAAGACCAGATATTCCTCCACCAATCACTACAACAGATCGTCCTTTCGACATTTTTGTACATACGCTATGGTGGCGCCTCTATAGGTGGAAGCGATAATATTCCCGTAAATATACCTCTGAAAATGTAATTTCCCACACTATTGCATGGAATGTAATCCCCTTGAAAGTTTGCATAAAATAAAAAATAATAAAATTTAGATAAAATGACAAAATTTGAAAAGAATCCAAAAAAAGTTAATATTTAGGAAAAAGTTTTATGAAATCCCACAAAGTCAAAATTTACTAAAAATGCCGAAATACATTTGGCAAAAGTTTGCATACATTCACAGGAATGCAAAATAATCTGGATAAAATACCAAAAATATTTAAACTTGCATAGCATCCTAAAATTTTAAAAATTCCCAAAAATAGAAAACTCTGCACAAAACCGAAAAACTTTTAACAATTTGTATAAAATCCCAAATTTTTCTAATATATAACAAATAATCTTGATTATTTAATTATCAAAAACTACCAATAAAGTAAAAATTTGCATGGAATCCCAAAAACGGAAAAATTGTAAACTAAAATCATAAAATCGTACAAAAAGAACACTAAAATTCGGTTTACCAAAAAAGTCAAAAAATGTAAAAATTGGTTAATATGCCCAAAAATGTAAAGATTACCACAAATGAATAAAAATGGTCAAAAGCGTCAAAACATTTTGTGACTTGCGCGCTATGTATTTCTTGTCAGAATCCAGATGGCGCTATGCACAGCCAATGAAATCTGACCATTTGGAGCCAATCATTTGCATTTGGCTGACCGACTTGAATGGATGCAGTTGAAGTATGGGTTGAAGGTTCTTGCTGAATTCGGAAAAAATATGTTAGACTACTTTAATCTACTAAGCAACCGTGAACAAATATATTCATCCTTCCGTTTTTAACTTTTATGAATTTGCTGAAAATGTCAAAATTGGTAACTAATGTTTCTTTTTTTTTGTTTTTCCAATAGGATTCCCTGAATGCATCATGTGCAAGCAAATAGGAAATAGAATGTGCCGCTTTCCATTATTGTAAGTTGAATATTTTGCTTCTCTCATCCGTTTAAAGTACCGTTTTGTACAAGTTTCTGTATATTAAACTGTGATCAAATAACCCCCGGGGGGGAGTGCAACGGATAATGAATACATACGGTGGTAAATATTACGGTGTCCGGAAAGTTCGTCGACTACAATTCCTCGCGAACAAATGGTCGCGCAGCAATTGGTCGACTGCGCAATTGCTCGCGAGCACAATTTCTCGACGAACAAGCCGTCGAATAGCAATTGTTCGCCAAATAGCGCTATAACAACAACGGTCGCATCGGCGCTAGGTGGCGCCACTTATTTTTCTATAACATTTCATTGTTTGAGGAATTGTTGTCGACCAATTGTAGTCGACGAATTTTCCGCAAATCAAATATTACTACTACAAATGTTATTTTCTATGTATGTGATCATAGGATTGGACTTTGTTGTCAGGATAGCCACGGGCGGCGCTGTTACTTTGAAACCAGTGGCGCTACTCCAGGTACCCAGAGTTTGAACACCGCTTGTTCTCTTTTATTTTATTTTATGTCGATTTTCTTCAAATATATCATTTTTCCTCAAAAATCTCAATTTACCTAAAAATTGTCATTTTCTTCAAAA
>WWPM01001611.1:0-10150 GCA_023279145.1 Glomeris maerens | reverse complement strand
GGGGGGGGGGGGAGTGCTTCAAAGTAAAAGCGCCGCTTACAATTTTGCAAAGGAAACTGGAGAACGCAAATGAAAATGGCGGCGATTGGCAAGCGCAAGCGAGCGAGGCGAGCGTGACGTCACGCATCTCGGCGAAAGAGAAACGAAACGATCGGGGTGAACAACCTCACTTGCCAACACCACCAGCTTCAGGCTGGCAATCGTCGGACGAAGCACTTTTGACCTACAAAAGCGGCCGGTCCTTTGGCCACGCAGGGGGGAAGGGGAGTGGGAGGATCATAGTTTACAAAAAACTACAAGCCACGCCCCCTACTGCGCCAAGACAAAACAGGTGAACAGTGACGTCATTACAGTGACAGCCATACGTGCAGAAATTAAACTGAGTGGGTTGGGCGGTGAACGTGGTGTGGGGGAAAACAACAACAAAAAATCTTTTGTAATAAGGGTGGTTTTTGGGTCGGTTGCAGAAAGCGACGACATTTTTTTTGTTTAACTTTTTCTTCTTCCCTCGCCTTTCCTTAAGAATTTCACAGAAAGTTGATATCGGTTTCTTGTCTTTCCTTTTTTCTCTTTCTCTCCTATTGGAATCTTTTCGGGTTTGTTGCTTCCAGTGACATCACTTGAATCACTCGCATGCAGCAGCACTGCTATTTTTTCTTGGTATTTTTAAATTGAGACAGACCAACAACACCCTGCAGCATCACTTTTGTGAGTGTGTTCCAAAACAGGTTTCACTAGCATTCGTGAATTCAAATAACGCAAAACATTCAAAATTATGCAAATCTTGTCATATAAATTAAATGCTTGCAAATACGAAGCATTTATATTGGGTGGGTTCAATATCTTTTCTGAAGTTTGGCGATAAACGCAAGTTTTGCACATGAATCAAACTGAAGCATGCGCAGGAAATACAAATTCAATTCCAAACACGATTTTCTATGAAATTAAAAGAAAATTCAAAAGTGCTTATTTATGATCGTCATAAAAATTTACTGCATGTCATGATCCCAAAAATCTCAATTTCACTTTGCAGTGTATTTTTTCTACTAATTTTCTGAAGATAATTCTCGTTGAAAATACAAGCTGGAACTCTTTGACAAAGAGATAAAATAAAAACAATGTTTATCGCTTAAAGAAAATCAATGATTTATAGTAGTTATTCTTGAGCAGTAATAATACATTAATTTCAACTCTTATTATAAATCATCATTGTACATTACATGTTGTAGTTGTAAAAACCAACCTACGTATATCCTTAATTAAATTGTGTTTTTGTGCAAAAAAAAGCCTTGTATTTGGACATAAATTTTGCAAATACGCCTTCTAAAATGGAAATTGCCTTTTTACAATTTGTTTAACTTTGCCAGTATTGCTTCTCAATGAATTTTCTTTTGTAAAAATGTAGATAGTACAGTGATGCATTGGTAGAGCCTCATGCAATTGTTATTTTTGGATTGCATACAGACAGTTTTATCACTATATACAGTATCAACCCTTTCCTTTTTAAATTTTTACAATTCCCTGACACTTCACGTTTCACAGGCGAGTGGTGACACCGTTATTATTATTACTCCTGTAGATAAAATTAGAAAAACAACTAATCTACAGTGGATGGACACACTGCAGATGGTTTCTCCAAATTCTACATATAGGAAGTACATAGTACTACTACTACTCCAGTCTCGTAACTATTTCTTATCATATTTTCCTCATCCAATTGTACTCATGCTTCCAAATCATAACTAACATTACCGTATAAATGCAATACAAAATAGGTGATCAACAGTAACAAAATCCTTGCTTTAAACCTTGCCTCATTTAGATTTTGCCCATTGCTTTCCACCACATTTCTCGCAGCACTTTTTGATAAAAAATTAGCATTTCAAAATTTGGAAGAGGAAATTTTAAGATAATAATAAAATCCTAATAATAGACGTTATTAAAGAACGATCCCCGAACGCAGAACGGCGAATCTGGCGGTAAATTAGGGGCGGGCGACGCCCAAAAAGTGGAAGTCATCGGCGGTCAATGACTCTCAACACTGCGCATGTCGCTTCGAAACGCGATCCGCAACCCGCAACGATCCGATCCGATCCTAATATCATTGCCATTCGAATCGCGCCATTTTATACTACATATATATTAAAATGCATCCCGGTGGACTACGACGCTAAATGCAACGCTTTGCTTTGCGAGTTTGAGTCATTGAAGAAAAGCAGTTGCATGGCGTCGAGTGAATTGCATTTCCCACGCATTTGGGGTCGACGACCGCCGTTGATCCGCATCTCCTCTCCAATCTGGACGCGCGCTCTCCGCAGACCTACCGTTTTCGGCAAACCAACACCCTTCGTACTCAGACTCCGATCAACACAAAACAAACCCGGGTTTCCCCGTCAAAAAAACAAAATCACCATGTCGATTGAATAGCATTGCAACCAGTAAATAATATACAAATAATTACCTTGCATCGATTTGTTTGAACGCGCAATAATAAACCGATCGCGCGTCGTGCTTACATTTACAGTGACGTCACCATGCAATTGCCTCTCTCGCAGCCACAAGCAAGTGTACTGCGGGGTTGTGACGTCACCCGCAGAAAATACGTCATAAAAAAGAAAACGAATACGTCTGACAGGAATGTCAGCTTGTCATTTCATTTCAACACCACATTCAGTGTGATTCAAGAGTTGTTTTGCATCCAGATTCCCCATTTCTAAAATAGTGCACAGATTTACTGCAATCAACTGTCATAATATTGCAAAATGCACTGAACTCCACCAAAAACGAAAATATCCAAGAGTAGTATCCAATAATTACGAATTGAAATTTTGCAGGGCTTGCATACTTCATTCAGAAATACGTCTACGTACTTTTATATTTTAAGATGACCTTTAATGATCAGATAAGCGAAATGAAATCCAGGTAAAAATAAATTTCACATTTGGATTGCTGGAACACTGAACTTCATATTTTCGCGAAATCCATTAAATATGGCCCAATCATACACAACTTTCATTCCGGCCAATTCCATTTTTCCGCACATTTTACAGGTAACAACTGCATCACCCCTTATATGAATTCATTGTCTTTCTGCTAATCCGAGTAGGCCTACTGGAATTTGATGTAGTAAAAACAAAAAAAACACCACTTTCACGTATGCCATCGTGTGGGCTACTAATAATTTCTTCAATGTCACTGAAGGTAGAGAGTACTGAGCTTATTATTAAATATCTCTATATAGAGTGGACTGAAAATGGCGCTCGGCTTTCAGAGCAGTAGGCCTTAAAAACGGATTTAGAACCTAGGGCAATAAAATGCGCACCTGACAATGACCTCGGTTCTGTGATGTGGGCCATGTATAGTCCTAGGCATACTACTACTATATAAATATAATAAGTGTATCAAAAATAACAAGGAAATAATAAGGCATGTTGAACGGACTGGTAGACGTGGACATGGAGAGAGCGAGAGAGAGAAAGGTGATAATGACGATATCGAATATCGAGTCGATTGGCTATACCATTATTATCATGCACAATATATCTATATAATTCCTAAATATATATATATATATACGTATATAGAGATTGGCATCGACTGGGTGGCTGTTGAATACACCAACCCCAACCACTCTCCACGACTCGGCAACACGTTGGAGGTCAATAACCTCTTGGGTGCCCGGCCACAGAGAAACCACTCACACTCACTCACACCTGTATTCCGTGTTTTGTTTAGCTCCCAAATCGCCCACAACCCACCTATAAAAACGCCGATTAAATCCCCTATAAACGCACCACATTGCCCACCAAAATACCCAACCATCCATACAAAACGAACTGCATTAACTCCATGCCTTTCACAACTTTTGCATTAGAAATCACACGCAAATTCATTTAGCATTTTTGTAACTACTTTAAAAACTTCTCCGAATATTTATAGAATAGAGCTTTTTTAATGGTATTATAGTACATGGAGAAAGTTTGACTCATCATGGGCTTAGCATTTGAAAATTTCATGAGCATCAGGCTATACAATACTCTACATTCTATACATTCTAACAAGGATCGAGTTCAACTTTTAATAAGAAGTTCAGTTTGGGGATTCTGATAGTCACTGCAAATGAAAACAAGAACCCAATTGTCTATAATGAAAGTTTTGAAAATGCGCTTACATTGTAACCGAGTAGTTGTTTTATGATTCTCACCGAAAACTTTGAACATAAATAGTTGAACAGCAAAAGAAACATTTAAAAAATGAAGTAATAAAAAACATTGTTTACACAAAAATATATTGCGCAGCACGTCAACTGGGACAACGCATCAAGTTGTTGACGAGCAGAATAATTGAATGTATGTTGTTGGAGCGAAAGAACGAAACGCAGTTCGATTTTGCCATCGTACTTTGCCTGTTCATTTTGCAGCGCAGCAGATAAGTGTGAACGCAGTCACGAGTCTGGAGCCGAGTCCGAGGTCAACGACCTGCATCCTACCAAACACGCACACGCGTTCAAATCCCTATCTCAGTCATGTCCCATCGCACCAATAATAACCCATCAGCTCCAGCATCCTAACTAATTTCTCCAGTCCCAATAATTTTCATTGCCTCGATTGTAGACGAGAAAAGCGGCAGATGACAAGTACGAACACCGCTTTACACATACACACACACACACTATTTTACCCGACTAGGCCTAAAGACCAAGGTCATTGACTCGCAGAGTCAACGCACTTGGCGCTTTTTAGAAAAGCACGCAAAACTCGCTTACCGGCGAATGCCGAGTCGATTGAAAGCCAGTCGTAGATTGCTATTCGAGTATCCACACGGTGGCAAATGTTCCCGACAGCGTAGTTATAAGAAAGATGAGTACACGTCAAAAGTGCTGAACGCCAACACAGGCTTGGCCTGAGAGAGCGATGCGTTTACCGTCGACTCGAATGCCGAGTGCCGGTGATGAGCCCAATTCCATGGCAAACGCCACTGCGCATGCGCGCCATGTAACTCTAGTGCTAAATGCCGATTGGTCGTTGCGGACGCCACCGTTGCAGCCGGTTTATCCAGTTTTACCTCCTCGGAAATAGGCGTCAGTAATAATTAGAAGCTTTCTCGAATTATTTTGAACCTCTCTCGATTTCTTTCATTAGTATGAAAAACTTAGAAATATTGTAATAATGTGCGAAAATAATGTAGGCCTATTGAATATTTATTTGTAATTTACAGACAATAGGCATACTTGATGCCATAAATAATACGTCTATGAACAATGCACAACAAACATTGTTTATATCATAAATAACCTGCGGTTTATTTACACATATCGTCAGTATAAACGCATATTTATTAAGATTTTTTGATCGGCAGATGGCGACATAATCGTGTCATCATCCATCCAATTAGGCCCCATATAATTAATTAATAGATTCCCGTCCCCTCGCGCAACAGTTTTTTTCAAGCAAAAAAAAAATTATTCACTAAAATAAGACTGATAAAGCAACAACTCTACCCCGTGTCCGCATCAACACGCAAAAACGCGAGTCGGATCGTTTTATAGCCAAAACTATTGGAGATTTCGTGATGATGATCAGGGCTAGGGCTTCACGTCGAGGTTTCAGCGCCACTTCGCGATCAAATTAATTGCAATTTAGAATAAAAATAAAAAATAAAAATAAAAACCGCGCGCGCGCATGCATTTTTGTCGATTTCTGGACGGGAATCTATTAATTAATTGTATGGGGCCTTAAATTCGTGTAAAATATGCATAGTTTCAATGAAATGTTCCAACAATACTGGTCATTTACATTTTAATATGTGGAATAGTTTTCCCACAAAAACGAAAACTACACATTTTCCCTGAAGTAAATATAACTGACTGCGGTCGGGTTTAAGAAATATGAAACCGTTTGTTTTCAATGAAATATTTCATGTCCAATAGCGCGCATTTTGAACTTCGCTATTTAATTAAAAAAATAAACGAGGGCAGATTTTTAGGAAAGTGGTCAAAGTTGGTTGGGTATACTAGCAGTAAATTCATTATCTCAGTAAAAATATGCTATTATTATATGAAAATAATTGATAAAATATTGGGAATTTAGTACAGTCATTCGTTATTTTAATTTAATAAAAATATTTCACTTAAAAGAAAAAGAAAATAACGAATATTATCGAAATAAGGTGCGTCCCAAAACGTCTGTAGAATGCATGAACAGTTTCTACAGCAATTTAATACAGTGAAAAGGGACATTTAAATGATGTATGGTTAAATTTTTGTGCCATTTCAAACATATTTATTCAAGGTATCAATAAAAGAACAAAAAATAGGTGTCCAAAAAGTCTGTAGAATCGAGTTTAATTCAGTGGCCGTAATCGGCAATTCATACGTGTGTCCGGGTCGCCAGTGTGTGACGTCATCTCTGATTCCGTGTCTGTGCCATGTCTGGCACCCAATTTATCTGGTTTGCCGACCACAAATTTCTGTTATGGCGGGATTCAAAATGGCGGATTACGTGTCATGCAGTTGTGATGGCATGTTGCGACCCTTCGTATTCGACCGAACATTGCATGGGGGCCGCAATCTTTTGTCTGAGGCGAGCCAGGCAACAAAATTTGTCTCGCACGGCAACCAGAGAAAGTGACGTCACTCCTCAGACATTTGATTTGCCAATCAAAAAACCTGTTTACATCTCTGAGGCCCACATGGATTGCCGAGCAACTCTTCTGGCCAAAGCTCAAGATATCTGGCGACCCAAGCAGACAGGTACGAATTGCCGAATACTGCCAATGGGCGTTTTCGGCGATTCATCCGGTAGATGTGCGTCTATCTGGGTGAACTGGATGCATGGCGTCATGAATTTTTAATGACTGGAACCCAAGTCAGGTGGTTCGCCGAACTCAAACTTCACAGAACGGCTGGATTGCATAATGGCGGATTACTCGTCATGCAGTTGTGATGACATGTTGCGACCCTTCATACTGGACCGAGCATTCTATGGTGGCCGCCATCTTGACTGTCTGTGAATCTAGTCGACAAATTCTCGACTAGCGCGCCAGTCAGTCGAAATAACGTAGGTCTCAGGTCAGCTCAATCGCCGAACTACAAAACTGTCCAGTTGACTGAGGCTCAGATCCATCGCCGAACACCTTTTCTGGAAATTGCCCATACAGTCTACTGGACGAAAACTGAGTCGCCGAAAACGCCCATTGTCTTTTATTTTCACTGGACCTGAAAGGAGCCAATCGGGCGAGATATTGGGCGTTTCCGGCAATTCATCCGGTCGATCTGAGTCGACTGACCGTTTGTCGTCATGACTGATTCATGCCGGGAACCCAACTGAGCTGGTTTATCCGAACGCAAATTTCAGAACAGCTGGAATACTCAATGGCATGTTGTCACAAACCACTTTAGAAATTAAAGCCTCGTCTCCTTTCTTTAATTCTAGTTTTTACAAATATAACTACTTAATTAAATGGATCAAATTTGACTACTGCATTTACTATTTAACAATTGATATGTACCTTCGTTTAATTTGTGCAACTCGAATTCGGTCAAATTGCACAGAAACTGCGCTCCCTCGTACTGCACCGAACATCGTATGGTGGCCGCCATCTTGCCTAGACATGAATCAGGCAAATTTTCGTCTGAGACGGAAGTCAGTCGAACTGACGTCATTCCTCAGTCTACTGATTTGCCGAACAAAAAGCCGTTCAGTAGGTTGCGGCCCGGATGAATTGCCGAACAATTTTTGCTGCCAATCCTCAGTCTACTAGGCAAAAACTGAATTGCCGAATACGCCCATTGCGCATGGAATGTTCAACTGCGTCAATTTCACTCAATTTCATGTTGGTTTCATTTTCTTGGTTCTCAGCTTTTTAGAGGTGCAATGCCTAACAACAAGCAGTTCACTCATGATAAAGTGATAAAGATTTGGAAAATGAGGGCTGAAAATGCTACTATCCAAGAAATTGTCACTGTTCTATATATATATCTCAATCTGGAGTTTACAAAATAATTAAGAAAAGTGAAAACTGGCAACCAAAATTTTGTCCTGGAAGGCCAAAAGTGACTTCAGACAGAGCTGACAGAAGAATTTTGCAACTTGTAACTTATGGTTCGCACTCTGTACAACAGCTAATGCATTTGAATATAGAATGTGGAAAAAGCACTGTTCATAACCGCCTGAAACGTGTTCCAACATTGGTGCACACCAAAATGTTGAAACAACCACCTTTGAGATCTGAACACATGGCAGCAAGAATGCAGTGGGCAACGGATCACGTGAGCTGGAAACAAGAATGGCAGACTGTGGTCTTCAATGATGAAAAATGTGGAATCTTGATGGGCCAGATGGATGGGAAAGTTATTGGCATGATCTCAGAAAGTAGCCAAAGACATTGTATAGTCGCCAGCAAGGAGGAGGTTCTGCGATGGTTTGGAGAGGATTTGCCTTAAATGGGAAGACATCTTTGGCATTCAATAATGGACGACAGAAGTCCGAATACTATCAGGCATTTCTCTCTGAATATCTGCTTCCAGCAGGACCAAGAATTGCCGGACCACACTGGATTTTTCAACAAGATAATGCTCTAACACATAACTCAAATTCTACAAAAGTGTGGTTCTATGAAAACAACCTGTGTATTTTGAAGTGGCCAGCCCGAAGCCCTGGCTTAAATCCTATAGAAAGTCTTCAGGAGTTAATATCAAGAAGTGTTTGTGCCAATGGAAGACAATGTTCAAATGTGACCGAACTGAAAACCACAATTCAGGATTGCTGGGACAATACTCCTGATGCTTTGCTTCATAAATTAATAATTTCAATGAAAAACTGTGTATTTGGTGTAATTAAATGCAGTAAATCGTTGGAAATGCGTATTACTTAACAATTCTACAGATTTTTGGGACACCTGTTTTTGTTTTTTATTGATAAACTTGAATAAATGTTTGAAATAGTACAAAAATTTGACAATACATCATTTGAATATCCCTTTTCACTGTATTAAATTGCCGAAATTATTGTGACAATGCAAGTATATGTTATTCAATAAATTGTTCATTCTACAGACTTTTTGGATGCACCTTACATATTCGTTGTAATTTTTCGTAATCACATTTTCCTAATGTGAACTTTGATGTTTTTACGCCACTATATTTGTTTGGCGTCTTTTAAACATTTCAATCTTTGATTCACTAAAGTTGAACTGTCACACAATTGGAAGGTATCTTGATGTTTACTAACACATTACAGTAAAACCTGTGTAATGTGAGCACGTGCGGGACAAGAAAAAATTGCTCAAATTAGGCAGGTGCTCAGTCTATCCAGGTTCCACTTAAAACATGTGGTTTAATCACACACAGTATGCCATATAATCTCTGATCAATTTTTGTTTCTTTGCGGACTTGATGATTTTGCCTTCAAGCTTGCACTGGACAGTTAAAAACAGTGGGTCATTCCATTGTCTATAAGATCCAGAACCTATTTCTTTTCTTCCAAAATTAGTCCAATGTATATTTGCTTAGACATTTTCACCACTGACGATGTATTAAATCAAAAACAACTAAGTTCGCAACCCAATCACACGTGACGCTGCTGACAAGACGGCGAAAAACAAGCGTTGCTGCTCATTCTACACAGGTATATCGGTCGCTGGGATCAATCAGGGGTGCTCACTGATCACAGTAGACAGGTGCTCACTCTATACAGGTGTCTTGCAATGTAAATTCTATGGGACTCGTCCGGGACATTAAAAAAGTGCTCATTTTGGGCGAGTGCTCGGTCTTTCCAGGTGCTCAAATTTACAGGTTTTACTGTATTATTAGTGTTGGTGAGCTGTTAAATTCTGGGCTCTTGTAACTTTAGCTGACGTCATGCATTCACTGCATGCTCCTCCTTTGAAAACCCTGGCTTTAAATTTCTATTAGTTTGATAAGTATAATCAATAATTAGACAGGTTTCGGCAGCAGATTTCCAAGATTAACAAATGGTTATGCAAGCATAACACAGAAATTGTAGGTCCATTTCTTAATTAGTTTTAATTATGTCTCTATCATAGCAATTTCAGCTATCAATACATACTAAGCACATAGCCACAATTATCACATGTAAATACGCTTTTGGCTAAATTCATAACAAGTCATTCATTAAACTGAAAAAAAAAA